>CAEFZY010075782.1:0-118229 GCA_903066815.1 Brachyrhaphis roseni
CCATCCATCCATCCATCCATCCATCCATCCATCCATCCATCCATCCATCCATCCATCCATCCATCCATCCATCCATGAGACATTCTGATCGGATGTCTGAACCACCTCAACTTCCTACTTGGAATAATTGAAACTCTTTTTCAATCTGACCCTGCATCCTTAGGGCTCCTCATCTAATCCAAAATGTTCAGACCTCTGGACCATAGTTGGTGAACAAAGACAGACATGTAAATCAAGAGTAGCAATTAAAATCCACTTTGTCATTATTATTTTTATTATTTTTAATATGATGCCAGACATGCTGCATATATTCAGGTCTGACAGGTTAACAATGATAATTTTACCCCTGACTTTGATTGAATAATTCTATTATGTGTCCTATCTGCAGCGTGTCAGCAAACAAGGCCCCGTTAAAGTGGATTACAACCAGTGACGGCATGTGTAATAAACCATAATCCTCCTCCTCTGGTTGTAAATCCTCACTGTGCTCGCTGTATATTACAACCAATCATTTGTGTGTCCATCTGTCCCACCTTTCTTTGGCAAACCTATTCCTGGAGTTATACAATAACCAATTTACTGTCTTGTAAAATATTTCTCAGCCTGTTTTCTGTTGCCACAACAAGTAGGCTGTTTGCCGTGTCCTTTCAATCCTGTTCCAACAACCTGTGATATGCAGTTGACTTGTCCGTTATGATGTCCTAAATGGTTGATTTCTGCCCCTACTTTTAACTCAAAGAAGATAAAGAAATAAGAGATGATTACATGGGTGTTTAAACATTTGTATGACCTTATACAAAAACAGCATTAAATCAAATGACAGAGTTCAGCTCAAAATGTATGTGCTATGGTGTACGGTATTTACGGGAAAAAGGATTGTATGATAAACTAATTGGGCTTTGATAAAGCAAAGAGATGATGATGACAGTGGTTTAGATGCCAGACGGTCCAATAATACATTTTCCATATCCTGAAGAGCTAAAGACATATTGAGAGGCCAGTGAAGTCATAAAACATTTCCAAAGATAACCTAAATGCAGGCTGATGATATGTAAACACTGATGTCTGACCTGATCTGACTCAAAAAAACCTAAAAAACTGTTAAAACTCAGCCCTTAACTGCCACATAATTTCATCCATCCATCCATTCTTCTGTCCTTTATACCTGCTTTCCTTGCATTCTGAGCAAGAAGTAAGGTACACCCTGGGCAGTTTTCTGGTCCATCACAGGACATGAGCTTTAGAAATATTTGTAAGTAGTTTTGTAGAACTGACCCATGAACAAGATATGGAATAATACCAACACAGCTTGAACGACATAAATATATCTGTGATACCTGTCCTACAGCATGGTACTTAGCTAACAGCTGAGAATGTGACAAAGCTGCATCGTTACTCAAAATGGTTATACAGCTTTGGAGGCATGCCAGGTACAAACACATGCTTAAAGCTACTCGGGACTGAATAACTGTGGACACATGAGGTCTGATCAGCCCATCAGTGTTTTCCTATTGTTCATGTAAAAGTCAAGTGGGTAAGTTGCACACAGGCTGAGCTAATCAAATACACTTGATAAGCTAATCACCTACAAGTGTGAGCAGCTCTAAAGCAGCTGTTCTCCTCGCCTTGAACTTAAGAACAGACATTCACCAAATACCAATCTGATACATAAAACTCTATATCATGTAGCTCTAAGGCGCTACATTTCCCCAGCATTACATGAACTTCATTAGCATTTTGGTTTTTGCTCTGAAATCTTTCACCAATGGCATGCAATAAATATTATGTCCCTAAATAACTAACTAAATAAAAACTAAATCTAATTTAAAACAAAGGGTTTGACTTGTGCATTGGCTAAAAGGCATATTGATTATACAAATACACAGAATCAACAGTCATTTTTCATTGCAAATTTTATTGTAAACACTTACAAATACATAGCTTTACAACATTTTTCAAACTGAGCTGCAACTAAATCCAGGACACGTGGAAAAGCTGGTAATACATGTTTTATCATTTTAACTACCAATGTTTTTGTTGGTGATGTCACTGATCCTGAAACATCTCTGTGGCAGGAGATAGTTACAAGGCCATAGCAGGTACCCTGCAGGCTATTAAAAGCAGGTGGGCACACTGAGTAAGCTGAGCAGCAGCCTTGGAAACCACGCTAACACAAACAGAGACAGGCAGGAACATTAGGAAAACAGGGAAACACATGAAACACGGTAGCAAATACAAAGAGCTTTTGAGTGTAGTGCCAGAGCGTTATCTGCAAGCATATGAGATGGTTTTGTTTAAAAATTCACTTAAATCCTCCTTCTACTACATTCTGATTCTCAGTTTGAACTGTAGTCGGTTGTCTTCATCACATTTAGATGCATGAATGCATGGAGTTGCTGCTTTGTGACTGGGTGATTGACTCTTTGTTCTAACAAACACTTGAACTTGCGTATCAACAAAAAGCACAGTGAATGCATGCAGGAATTGGCATGGAAAAATAGTGTCAGCAACTGTCACACTTGGAAATGTTATTTAATATTATTGAACAAAACGCTTAATATTTATTGTACCAACAAGAATTACCAAACATGAACGAAGCAACTGGACCTCAACGTAACATCATAGTAGAATTAAGATGTGTTTTTGTGTTTTTTAAACGTGACAGAGTAGAGTTAGAACGGCAGTCTTGGTGCTCCTCCTCACCTTATTAATACTTAGTAATAATTGCAGTGGCACATACTCACATACTGATAAACAAAATGAGAGGAAGAAGGAAGTTAAACGAAACCTCACATTAGTATGTGCAACTTAGATACTGCTGTAAAAAAAAAAACAAGTCAGACTATTTCAACACAAATATCTGAAATCAATCCTATCTGTTGATCCTTTTCCTTCATTGCAGCAACTGCCTTTAAATTACATGCTTAACTGCATTATACATGGACATATCACTATGTTTGTAATTGGAGTGCTCGTGTTTGTAGGTAAAAGTGTGGGTGGAATACTATCGCTTAGTGAACCTAATAAAAGATCAGACAGCAGAAGGAAACAGCTGTTTCCTCCTATTTGGCAAGCTCATGTTGAGCGTCACAGCTGACTCATGAAGAACAGTCATTTCAGTTTCATCACATGCCAAAAACTTCTTGCTTGGAAGTCTGAGAGTATAGACACTGAGCATGGTAAATTTTGCTCTTGTTCAATTGAAGAAGATAAAGACAAAAATGTAAGGTTAAGAACTAGGTAATGATTAAAAATGACAGAAATTTTGGAAGCAGTGGTAGTACTTGTTTTACAGTGAATAAAAAAAAAAAAGCGAGGAAGTGAAGGTTTTGGATACAAAGTCTTAGTCTTAGGAAACTTGAATTATTTTTGTATGCTGTTTTTGTTTAAAAAAGATTTAACTTTAACATTAACGTTAAACATCAGTGCCTAATGAGTCATTCAAATTTAACCTGCTCTGGAATAAAATGTGCTGTTACAATGAAGTATGTTAGAGGTTATCTCTTTTTGTTTTAGCAGTGCAGTGTTGCCTGGTTTTTTTCCTGGGGCTGTAGGATTATTTCTGTTTTCCTCCATACATGTGTGCATAGCCAAAAGTCTGTTTGGACCACCTGACACCAGAAGTCTAACACCACTACTGTCGGGAACACAAAACAACACCCAAAATACTTTGAACTGGTTTTATTGCAAGAGTTTGCTCATGTAGTATCACAATTAAACACAATACACACTTCTGGAAAATGTATGTTCATTGTCATGTATTCTAACCTCACAAAAAGGACAAAGCAACGTTCTTTCTCTTAGGTATGGATGAATCTTCTTATATTAATGTTGTACACTTAGATTGCTGGAGGACATATAAACCACATTTTCTCACTGCTATTTTCTCCTACTTCTACTCTCTCTAGATTTTCTGCAATTATTACTGCTACTATTTTTTTGCTATTACTACTTTTTTATGTGCTACATTGAACCTATGCCTCAGTATGTTTAACTTTTTGACTTTCCAGGATCAAGACAATGAAGGATAAGTTCCCTCCACAATTCAGATATAATTTGATTTTATTTAGCTACATCTGAATTAAACCTGCTTCTAAAGTGCCATACAGTGATATCTGGGATAACAAAAACTGTACAAACAAACTGGATTGAACTGAGAATTGAATATACTGATGGATGTCTTAACTTTTGTGGAGATGGTTGTTTAGTCAACAAGGCAAGATATAGACCTGTTTCCATGGCAATAAAAAAAAAACTGTAAGTATTTGGTCTAACACACAATGTAATGTTTCAAATAATCTTACTATCTAATGTAATCTATAAAGATTTAAATGGAATATTTTTTTTAAATAAATGAGTAAACATGACTTTGGAGATAAATCACATTATTTGACACAATGGAAAATGGCAATGTTTAGGGTTTTTTAGGACGGCAGCACAAGTACCGCATGGTAGAAAATAACTTCCTGAGCCATTAAATCATCTTCTGTTTTTAATTGTTTAAATCAAGATACAAAAAATCTTGAATAAAAATCATGATCATAGATGCTTGTTCAGAAATTATTCTGGGATACATATTTGGCATTTGTTTGCTCTCCATACTGCTAAAATAGGTAATTACACCTTTAACGATAAAATTTAAAAGTGTTAATCATGCATATCTGGAATAACAAAAAAAATTAAAGACCATATAATAAAGTTGTTCTCAGTATACTGAATGCGCATTATCTTATGAACAATCATCACGAAACACAATGCGGAAGAAAACATTTTTAGAGTTGAAAAAGTCAAATTAAATAAATAAAGTTTCTTATGGCATTTTAGTTTAACTATGCAACAATTTAAAGCAATTTATCTAGAAAATTATACATAAGTGGAAGGCACTGTCTCTTCCAAAAAGAAAAATCAACTCTCCGGGTCGAGCATTTTCCTCTCAGCTTAGCTCAAAGGCTTTCCTAGTCAGGATAAATGTGCCCAGTGTCAATAGCTCTTACCCGGTGATTGGCATATGGTCAGCCATGTGACACAGCCAGCATGATGGTGAGATCAGCTTAATCAACAAGCCATAAAGACTCATCTCATTCACACCAAGCAATGAATGCCCTTTGTTATTTAATTCTTAGATCTATTTCTGTGTGTGAAAACAATCAGCTTGATTGGAAAGATAGTGATGGTGTTGCAGCAATGATGACAACAGGTTTTCTCATACGCTTACTGGGGAATTATCATGTTACCTTGTACAAAGGAAATAAAGCAAAAAATATTTCTAATCAGCATAATGTATGAGGATTATATTTGCTTAAAGATTTTCATGAAAGGGGGGTTGTTGCACACTGGACAGCAGGAAGCGGAAGACTGCAATGCAAAAAAGGAGTTGAGGCAACAGAACATAGTTCTGAATTTATCCTGAAACAGGTGTGAAGCTCTGACCCCAGAATGTGCAGCATCTACCAGGTTAAAACGTGCAATTTAGGTTGTGCTGTACTTGTTTCAGTGTTTACCAGTGCAGAAAGTACAGTGAAAGAGGCTTACAGCCATCCGTTCTTAACGAAGCTTTGCACACAGAACAATGACCCAGCTGTGTGTGTGTTTCTCTTTCAAGCAACTCAGCATATGGAAAACCCTGCACACAGGTCAGTGGGAATAAAATAAGCTCTCGACCAACCACATGTATTTTTCAGAGTCACTACATCTGCAGATGAAACAGAGTTGCATGGTATTTATGGAACCGACTGTTTCCGGAACAAAAAAAAAACAAAACAATCATGCGTTTCATCAAAGTTAAAGGAAGAGAAGAACTTGCAGAAGGTTTGGAGGGGACAGTAATGAACCGCAGGCCTCCTGGGTTTAGATTTCCTCTGTGTTCTCCTCACTGATGCCAGCGCAGAATGATTGCTTTAGTTTATTTGCAGCTCACTGGGCCAGTTTGCATGAGCAGGAGGCTTCTTATGTTTGAAGTTTGAAAGAGGCTTTAACCACTCGCATAATAATGGAGCCATTGAGATCCGGCGGGGCTTTCACGCAAACTGAACTCGCTATGAATAAACAGGCCCCTCTTACATAAACAGCTAGCAAGGCCTGTCCCAATTATTGTACAATGGCCTTCCAAGTTGAATGTCATGGTGTCAGAACTTGTTCGATTCATGCTTCATGATGGCTTTAGATATCTATTGACAACCACTTTGCCTTTTAATGCATAAAAGTCATGAATTCAAACATGAAATCCCCCAAATTTCAAACCTACGTATTGAAAAGTGCCCATGTCTGCCTCTACATTCACTGCTAAAAAGCAGCAATAGGATTTAACATATTAATCTGATTTAATTCTATGGTTTAAACCTAGACCTCCCTATAGTGTTGTTCTATAAGCTCAGTGTTAATCCTGCTTTGTGGTGCATGACATACAGGTTACTTATGCTACATGTAAGAGCAAATGCAATAATCCAACAGCAAAGTTTCTGATTAGATTTTTCTGATAAGTCATTCTAATTTTTATGTTATCTTGACCATGTGGCAAATTAACTTCGGTGCACAATCTTTGCCAAGTCAAGGGCTTGTCCTCAAGGCTTTTGCAACACCTACCATTAAAGAAAAAGATAATGTGACCTCCTGGCTTACTATGTGATAAATAGATAAACAGTGTCCTGTTTTATAACATTTGTGGTCTTTCTCTTAGTTTCTTCTATTTGAAAAATTCCAGATTTTTTTGTAATCTGTTGCTTTTTACACTGGTATTATTATTAGCTTACAGTAAGATCAATTGAAATGGAAACTTGATCTCTTCCTCTACTGACCTCCATACATCTACTCTGCATCTAGGACCACTTCTCTTGTCGGTACTGAAGATAAAGGATTTCCACAGCATGATGCTGCCAACTTTTTCCAATATGTTTGCTGTATCTCCTATAAGATGAACTCTAAAAAGAGTCTCATGATACTTTTTCCTAAGGACCATATTTGTATGGTTGCTTGACAATATTTTGTGATCGTCTGCAGCTCCTCTGGAGTTAAAATGGACCCTTTGACAGCATCTTTGATTTATTCTCTCTTTGCTCGGCCTGCTTTTTTTTTTTTTCGTGCATGGTCGCGTCATGGTTGGGTTAAAGTTGTGCTTTACGCTTTCTATTATCTGATGATGGATTAAACAGTGTGGACAGTGAGATGTTAGGATATTGTTATATAACCCTAACCCTGCTCCTAGTCTGTCCAATGGTCATCATGACACTGTTTGTTCCCTATTGTTTGTCTTTTGAATGAAAATGATTGCATTGCATTTTATTTATGACTGTCGGCTTAAAAGATGCTGAATAAATAAATATGCCTGTCATATACTGAGTCACTTGGACCCTTTTCTTCTGTTATACACCGATACTGTGTTGTTATTTTCCTTCTTCCATGTTTGTTTCCTCTGTTAGTTCAGTTTTCATCATTTTACCCTTCCTCATAGTTTTATTTTCTCTTAGTTTCTTTATTTCTTCGATTATTTCCTTCCCCTGTTTGTCCTTCCGTCCTGTTTTGTGTCAGTCTGCTGATTACTGTCCCTCCCCAGCTGCTAGTCATTTACCTCATTAAGCCCGTTGTTTGCTCCCCTCCTAGCTGCAGTCAGTTTTTCCTTTGGTTTCTCTCTTTCCCTCCTCAGTTCTCCGCTCCCATCTCATCTCACACCTGCAGTCCATTAGACAATCAGCCCAGGTCATTTGTTCCAGCATTCACCCTCACAGTTTTTAAAGCATTCTCCTGCTCACATTCCTTCCTGGTTTCTCCTGTTTAATCCTTTAACCGTTACCTCCTTATAGCTCCTGGTTCATTTTGGCTCAACGCCAACACACAACATGACAATGCCACAGAGAATTTTACAAGTTTTTCATTTGTAAAATATGTCTTTCCACATGACTTTGTGTCTGTCTGTTGTATAAAGTACAAATAATGTTTATAGATGTATTGTCACAACTGTAAACAAATGTGCTTGTGAATACTCTTACAAGAAAATATATTTGAATGCACAGCTTTTGTAGAATGTCAAAATTATACCTTTATCTAGCATTACGCAATATTTATATGCATAAGAAACAATGGGCACACCAATTGGCACACCTACTGTACCAACACAAACACAAACCCTGCTCACTTTTTGCTGTTCTGCAGCATTTTTCGCATCATTCCTTCAATATATTTTCCCCACTGTTAGACTTGGGGACAACGTGAATTCCTGTAAAATGATTCATGGATTTTAGATTTCAACTTTAGTTGTGGATGAGGTTTTCTCTTCAAGAATTGAACCTGGACGTCAGCAAGTACATGCACATTTGAAGAGGATCTGAGCTGACCCAGTTAAAAAAAGTACACAACCAATTTCCATAGATTTTATTATGATCTGGCAGAATGTAATAAACTTTCAAAAACAGGAAACAGAAACAAAGCAGAGGTCATTCACTTAATTTAAGCCTCATAAAACCCTTATTTGTCATTTGAACTGTGAAAATCTTATGCAAGCGAGAGGCCCATTGCGGAAAAAAGGTGTCACTGTAAACCATTAAAAAGATGTTAACTCACATCTTAGGACACATAAAGAGGCCATTTGTCCTCTTTGTGTGCAGGTTTTAATTGAGAGGGTTCTACTAAATGTCAGTGCAGTAGGGATGTCCAGGATAATAGCTTCTTCAGTCTGTGCTCAGCGTTGCACCCAGAAGAGAAGAACAATCAGATGCTTCTGGCCTAACGAGGTCCGGGTTGACTCGGGTGATGTTACAAGAACAGGCTGCTGTGTGCCAAACAAATGAATTGGATTCATGGAACAGCACAATTCTTGTTTTATTTCACTGTCCCTCTTGACATCTCGTGTGCAACAATGCTCTGCTCTTCACAAACGTAGTTCCCACGGTATGAGGCTCAACCTGGGACACGCTGTATGGTTGACGGTGTAAGACGGCACCAGTCTGTGCTTTTACCTGTTCAGAGGCTTTCAGAATGTGAGGGAACAGATTAAATGACACTCCGTGAACTGGAATGTGTAAACCTTGTGGTAAACCAAACCATTAAATCGTTTAAAGAAGTAGTGCAGCTTTTGTAAGCAGGGATAAAAAACTCTTTGGCGTGCTGTTGTGAAAACTGTCTTTAGGGAACTAGAAGAACAAAGGAGATGTGAAAATGTCCCAGAGGAAGCCAGCCCAGACACAGACTGGGAAAAAACAGGGGAAAAAGTACATCCGGGTCAAGCAGTTCTTCCAGCAACACGAAGACCCGGGTGATGGGTTGTGGAGATGAAGAACATAAAGAATTTGCCTCCAGCTGAAATGAGGGCGTTTCTAAATCTCTCCTTCAAGGTGATTTAATGTATTTCAGAAAAAAGTCTTGAGATATTCTGCTTGAAGTTAAATAAAAACCTCTTGAATGAAACAATAGACGTTGGCATGAAATCTGATTAAACGTTCCTCAACCATCTGAGCGACATTAACTTTTGGGAGAACTTTTGTGTCGTAGCTGCAAAGGAAATTTCCACAAAGAGGATCCAGATGTGTTCCGTTAAATGTACCAAGATGCTGCCATTTTTCATTATATCAGACACAAACTTAGACTTTCTGTAGTTTCCAAAAGATCCACCTCTTGCAAAGTTTAGGTCAAGACAATGGTAAACCACTAAAGAAACTGACTGCTCTTTAACTGAATTAGAATCAGTTTTGAAGCTGTGTAATTTATTTTCAATTTCTTTATGTATATACATTTTTTAATTACTATTTCTTTCTGTATAAACTGGATCTGTTTGTCTTTTAAAATGTCTTGAGATGACACTTGTCCTAAATTGGTGCTGTATAAAACAAAAGAGCTAAACAGGTATTTAGTTATATGTGATAACTATTTGATTATATGAATAATTCCCAGCATTCTTCTCTGTAAAACTGGCTCTCCTCTGACCACTGGAGGGCAATCCCTAACTTCAATGTTCACATCAGTTTAGCTGGGCTCTGCCTCATGATACTTTAACAAGTCAAACAAGCTACAGGGGAGCACAAGTTAGATATTTTACTTATTGCAAATGCATTAAATACTGCTGCTACTCAGTTATTCATAAAATTTCTAACTGCATTAATAACTAAACATATATGCTTAGTTGTTAAACAGGGACTGTTAGCTGACAAATGTGTAATATCATTTCTTTCATTTTAGGATGTTTTTCTTTTGTCTCACAATACAGGCGGTCTTTGTCCAGCCAAAGTCACACCAAGTTTCTGAGATGTCACGGCGAGAAAACAACAATCTCACACTTGCAAAAACATAAAGCCCCATGAGGGAAGGAAGAAATTAAAAAAATGACCTGCAACGACCCTTTGTATTAGGGCTCAGCCACACAAGGTGTATATCTGAGGTTATATTAACATTCAGCAGAAGGAGTAACAGACTGCTTTTTTCCACATCCATCGTAAAAACACAAAAAATACGAAGTCATAGAAGACACCACACAGTCAGCAATTGAGAAAACCAGTAAACATTACATTGTACCATGATTACACATCAACATGTTGGTCAGTGTTTCCTTATTTTATCTGGTCATATTTTTGTTCTCAGTACCCAGAAATGCTGTCATTCGTGGGAAGGACGATGTATTTTGTCTCTGAACATTTCATATATTTCCCATGTCTTAGTGAGTGCACAGAGACAACATGTCACATGGAGTATTTGTGTGGCCAACAAACAAAAGAATAATGCAGCTGTTTTCCCTCACGCCTTTTTTTGCTCTGCTTTTGTTTTTATTGTGTTTTTGTTTCCACCGTCTGACCGGCTAAACCAGTAAAGTAAAAGTAAGTTTGAAAAAATGTGCTTATCATTCAACAAATACCTTCATGAAGAGGAAAATGTGTCACATGGAAATGAACGACTTAACTATAAGAAAAGGTGCACACACTGTGCACTCTCTGAAATTGTTCACTTAAATTAAACACTTGACTAAGAACACAGACATTTGTTGATGTCATACCTTTTTAAAAATGATAATCAATTTTCCATTTCACCTTTTTCATACCTTTAGTTCCAGTGAATGTGAATCATTAGTACAGTTTTGAAAAAAAATATATATATATATATAAAGCTTTCACAAAGAACTGCAGGTTCACTTTTATACTTTGTCATTGCACTGGCATCTACACAGCTCTGTATCGCTTTGCAAAGGGGTTCGAGGGAAATTTAACCAACAAATTACTTCATAAAAGAATGGTGCTATTAATTTGAAGTAGTCTGTTACAGTTTTGGTGTCCTAAAAGAAACCAAACAATCATTATTGTCCTATAGGAGAAAACCAGACTGACCACAGGAAACAAGCCTTTTACTGTGATTATTGCTTTCTGTAGAGGGTAAAAAAACAGATCTGTTTGGCCACATTAATAGATGACATGTAAGCATAATAGAATATTTTTTCTGTTTCTTTATTGAAAGCCCCTAAATGAAACTAGTCAGCATAATTGGAAAGATAATTGCATATGACAAAGAGCAGTTCCATTTGTAAAATATTTAATTAAATAAAAATTCCAAAAATATGAGTCAGGATTTAGCCTGAGCAAGCAAGTGGCTGTGCAGTGACACACCTTATCCAAACTGGTTAGTCTTGTATAATTCTCTCATGAATGATATGATATGTAATTTAATTAAACACTGAAGACTAAATAAGACAGAAATGTTTTTCTCTGTGACAATCTGTTGATGTGCACTGATTTATGACCAATAGGAAATGAAACACTTTTTAAAAGTTTGCAAAGTTTGGAACATCATGTTACCTGAGAGTTTTTTTTATCAGCAGTAAAAATGGAACAATCCTTCCACACATCCTGATTTTTGTAACGATCTCTAACTTTTGTAACTTTATTAACCTTGTGTTCAAAAATGTGTCTTTTTGAGTTCTACTTGCTTCATATTAGGAAAGAAGTGAATAAATAAACATTAGTGTTTATTTTCTTATGTTGCATTATCATTATTACAATGACAAAAGTCAGCCTTGTTCTTTCCACACTGCCGATCATGCTCTCCACACAGACATGCATCTGTCTAATCACTAGCGCCTCAGCTGCCTGCTGCACTCCCGCTGATTCATGACCTCTCCAAAAACTCTGCCCTCTACTGCTGTGATCCTATTACTCGGAGCAGGTCCCAGACAGACACTAAGATCGCGGCCTTATGGGAAAATGCGTCATTCCCGTCTGTTGTGTATCGCTCTGTTTTGATTGCTGTCTGTGGATTAAAAGCAAATTGCTCCGCTGTGATGTCGTCAATCCTGAATCCCGACACAGCAGTTTTGAGTCTTTGTTCTTATTTCTTTCATTTGCGATACTCTGTGCCACAGCTTGGCTAGCACCAGTGTGTGGGGGTGTGTGTGTGCGTGTCTATGTGCTGCATGTACTGAGGAAAATAAAGGATTTGGTGGGATTAGGCCCTTGCAACAGACGAATGGCAGTAAGAAACTTGCTGTGGCACCATCAGATACATGATCAGCCTTTAATCTTACAGGAGCTCAGGGTGGTATGGCTGTTTGTAGCGTGGAGGGTTGGAAGGGGCATTGCTTTCGCACAATCCTCTCTAAACCTCAGGGTTAGAAGGAGGCCTCGGCACAGAGTGAGTGATTTATGTGCTATTTTTATCATTGTCTTTACATTTTCCAAGAATATTTTTTTTTTCACCCGTAAATAAACAATAACTAAAAGTAGGACAAACTGAAAGAAAAGCGAGGTTGACTCTACTGGTGACTGGTGAATTTGTGCTATGGAGCCTCTGCTTCATTCAAATTATGTTGAAAAACGGAACAATTGTGCATTTTATGAGTTTAAATTGTATGAAAACATTGATACATTCAGATAATAATTGGGATAAAATCTCCATAAAGTTAGGTATGAAGTGTTACCTCATTCTATGAATAGATGACTGTTTATGCGTTTACAGTATTTTCTTTGTTTTAAGAAATTAAAAAATATTATCCAATAAAAAAAGAAATGCTTAAATCAGTTTGATGAGAACAACAATTGGAAACTGAGTAAAGGGCCCAAGATGGTCAGACCGAAGATGATCGGTTGAAGCGCAGTCAATGCTGGACATTCGACACCCTTAAATCCCCTGCTGCTGCAGTGAACGTCATGGTGATTTGTCATATGCGTGGTTTACAGCACTACAGTAAACTCACCAATCACGACAAAGAGGAACAACTATTATGAGTTCACGAGAAGAGTAGTAGGAAATAATGATTAATGAGGGAGTGCACTGTGTCAGAACTGAGCAGAGAGAGTTTACTGTTTTAGTCAAACAGTACATTCTTCCACACAGTCTCAGACAATTCTTGTTGAAAACTATCCATCCTGCTCTCTAGTTGAAAAACCAGCTTCTGGAGATTGAGTTGTTAGGGCTGCTTTCTGCATAAGCAAACACACCCATGAACGTTGACCAACCACGCCAGAGGATGGTGAAAACACCTGAGAGCTTTATGACAAGAAGGGGTGGACGACGTGAGGCTGACAACATAATCATGCTATTTTCATCATGCAACTGCGACAACGAGAACAGATTTTGGCACGTCAGACGTGTGACGCCACAGGCCTGACCGTGCAAAGCTCTGAAGGCTGTTTCTATTTTTAAACTATTAATATGAAAAATAATCTTACATCAAAGAGAATGCTATCAGTTCAACCTGACTGAATGTGCTTTCTGAGATTAAAAGAGATTTCTATGAAAACTTAATTTAAAAAATCTTTTAACAGTCGTTTTATTTTAATGTATTGTGTTCAACATGGCCATCTGTGTAAGCTTTTGTCTTCTTACGTTATGTTACCTGTGTGACCACAGAACAAGTTCACACCATTTGTAAGACCTCAGTACCGACTGACATAACAGGTAGATGAATGAGTCCAAAATTCATCAGCTGTGGACATAAATCTCATGGGTTCAACATGGTAAATCATCTATTTGTAATCTGCTACCACATAGAAATTATACATCCTGGAGATTATGTAACTGTTGTGGAAGGGGGATTTTAAGTAAAAGCAATGTTAGAGTAAATCATGTTTCAAAATATGATCTTAATTTCTGTAATCATAACTAATGTAACCACTTCAAGTGTCATCAGAGTCTGTTTCAGTTCCAGGTTATTTGAGGTTTCTTTTATTCAAGCTGATGACTGTTCTCAGATCTCCTGGGTTTGTTTAACTTGCTGAGCTGTGTGAAATGACGCACAGCTAGTGACACCTATTATGACTAACCAGGAAAAGATATGACATTGTTTTTTTTTTTTTTAACCGACACTCTGCACTCATGACGGTTTCAAACTGCAAGCTGACGTGCGTTTCCTATAAAGATTCTGGTTTTCCCAGTCGATAATTGAATAGTTTAAATGTTTTTACTTTGTTTTAACTGTGATCCTAATGACGCAGAGGTTCACATGTTGTTCCAATTACAAAGGCAACAGTGAAACATTTGATAAATTTAAAAGTTCCAGGAACATTTAAGCCACACTGTCACGTCAGCACCAGGTCTGTCAACATAGGCTGTCATATCTGGTTAATAAAGTCAAATCAAACAAAATGGAGATGAATTTTCGCCCAATTGCACTGTTTTATGATTAGACCACCATAGACAGGTATCCATAAGTAATAACACAACTGAACCGGTCCTGGAAAACCTATCATTTTCTATATTATTGCTACATTTTAAGATGTCTCCATGGGAACACTGACACACAGGGTTCTTCTTAGGTTTTAGGTGGCAAGTACAAGAATGACATGGAATGTGAGCAATTAAAGACAAAACACCTTAGTTTGCGTTCTCTGTCTCACAGTTATCCTGTGAGCTTGAGGAGTTGCCTGTTCACCATAGCAAACAACAGACCTTATCCAGGTTGTTTGCTTTACAGTATTGTGTCCACTTTCAATATCCGCTTCCCTTGCGTTGTGTTTGCACGGGGAGGCAGAGCAGTGGCTGAAATTCATTTTAGTCTCTGAAATGTTTTTTGCCACTTAACAAAAAGTTGAGAATACTTCTAAGATGCAATTATTATGTCATCATGCATTTCTTAACCTTTAGCAAGCAACATGATTTTGTAAATTTAAATAAAGTTAAGTAAATAACCTAACACAACATAGCCCTGCAGCAAACAGAATTTGATCACCAGTTGTCAAAACATCTTTGGATCTGTCCAAATATTCTCACACACCTTTTAAACTTCATGTGCACCACTGCAAACCTGTCACTCAAATATAACAGCAATCAACCCTATTACTACATGTCTTAATCTCATTCAATACTATGAAAATGCTTTGGCCTTCTGAGTCTGCTGGATGCTTTAACTCATGGCACTAACCAGTGACATGGATACTTGAGGAAAGTCACATGGCTTTAGAATTTAATTCCCACGTGGTCAACCAAGCTTCAAATAAATGCAAGAAAAGTTAATGACCAGGTGACCAAACGGAAGAGTAAAGTACCCCGTCATGATGCAGGACAACAATGTAAATGTCATCTGATTGATCTCTGTATACATGTAGTTATTTAGAATTGGAGGGGATCAACAAGAGACACATACTTTAAGCGCACAATAGGACTTAGTGTTAGACAAAATGTCTTATATTCTCAAGCTTAGACTTGCTTTGCATGTTTTTCAGTGTGTTGTGGCAATATGGAAAAAGTGTGGTAGCCCTGCTGAGAGAAAGACAAGTGTTATAAAGAGGTGAGTACAGGAGGTTTTGGAAAAAGAAATGGAAGTGTGGAGCTGTACACTTTACAAATGATGCTGTTATGTTCACAACCTCTGCAGAGGACAGCGATATGTCGAGATAATGTAGGCTGGGAGCGCTTTGATGAAAAGGATTTGAGGGCTACTGTACTTCTGACCTCAGTGTCTGTTGAATAGTGCTTTACTGTAACTACCTACAATTTCAACTGTAATAAGATATAAGGTATTGGTAATAAAAGGGGCATGAGGCTACATTGATATCTTTATTGTATCAATAAAAATTTGATTTACCATGTTGAAAGTATATAGTAAGTTTTAAAATATGCAAATGTCAGAGGTCACTATGATACCCACTCCTATTGATTGAATTATAGAATCCTGATTACCTTTTGGCCTCAACAGCAAGCTTGAAACTGATGATGCAGATTAGAGACTTAATGTTAATTTCAATAGACTGTGTATTGAATAAATGTGATATCAACAGTGTTAGTAGTGTTAGCTGTTTGAGTTCAGTATTAGCTTTAAGGATGAAACTTTTGCTCAGAGACTTGCTGTGCTATGAAATTCTATGAAACATCTGTAGAATGGTTTGCTGTTTTTATAAGTACACGACGAAGGACAGAAAAGAGAAGTTTTCAAATACTTTAATTGTTCATTACTGTGCTTATCTAATACATTAAGTCGGTATGTTTTTCTTTCCCTTATTAATCCAGTACTTTTTTCTCCATGTAATATTCATTACTTGATTGCTTTCATTATATGCACAGCAGTAGATAGGGAAGCAAACAAGGAAAGGCCCTAGCAAATAGCAGGGTAAAACAAGCTAGGGACATTTTGTGTCAGGAGGAATTTTTTACAGTTTTAAGAAAAAGCTTGCTTTTTAGTAATCTTTATGAGACTTTTACAGATCATAGAAGGAGTAGATTGTTCAGCCAGGAGCCATGAAAATGATCCCGCTTGACTTGTGCAAAATTTGAAAGTCAGCTGTAAAGTGGATAACTCTGTCTCATGACATAGATAAGTTAATGTCTCTGGAGATTTTATAGTTAACTTTTACCACCGCATCAGCTGTTATAACTCTTTACCTCCACAAACACATATGCACAAGCACACCTTCTCACCCACCCACACCCACGCACGGACACGCCCCCCCCCCCCCACCCCCCCCCCCCCCCCCCCCCCCCCCCCCCCCCCACCCCCCACCCCCCCACCACCCCCCCCCCTCTCCCCCACACACACACACACACAAGATATTGTAGGTTTTTCTATCTTCACAGGGACCTAACATTGATTTCATTCGTTTTTACAGCCTAACTCTGATCTTACTCTAAACCTAACCCTAACCAGTAAATGCTTAATTCTAAATCTAACCTAAACTCAATTCATGGAGTGAATTGAGTTTCATTGTGCTGTTTTGTTTCCCCAAAACAGCACTTATTCTTATAGGACTGGGCGCAATAAGGAGCAGTCCGTTCTTACAACATTGTATTTGTTGGAAAAATGGTCCTTACACTGTAGCAAATACAAGGCCACAGTTACACACATGCACACACACCCCCACCTTTCCAGTTTTTTATTAGCTGTTTAAGGTGTATGACCGGGTTATTTCATGAAGTCTGACTCCTTTTTACAACCAAAGTCACGTCATCTGCCTCACTGGCTCATGCAGCCATTAAAGCACCAAACCCATGACTCCACTCTAGGATTTTATATAATTTTTGCAATTCTGGTTTTACTTTGAGAGCAGGCTGGAGTTTTTTATATTAAATAATATGATATAGCTCAACTTATGAAGTTTGGGTCATTTGCAAAGTGTTTAGAATGGCACAGAATAGTCATCACATTTGGAGTTGACTAGGTTTCTTTGTTTGTTTCTTTGTCACCGTATAAAATTTCCTTACCCATTATATTTATGCAAAGACATTTCATGAGACTATAAATAACGCTATAAATAACACTGAATAAACACAAGTTTGGACTGTGTAAAATGTGCAACTTCTACAACAGATCACAAGCAATCTTGTCCTGTTGTCCTAGAAGATATCAGTAAAAGGTAAATGCTAAAGATGCTCCAATCAGAGCTTTTGTTTTATTTTCAATATGCATCTTATCAACATTTGGACCTTCAGATACCTTTTTCACTTTCAGGTTTGGACTTTGATTGACAAATCTAAATACTTTGATCTAAAATATTCTGCTGTAGCTCTATTAGCTTAAGCTCATTTCCCCCACTGAAAGATGAGCTTCCACTTCACGCTCACGTTATTTACAGCCTCAAATTGGTTAAATTATCTTGATCCGCCTACCAATTAACTCTGACTAGCTTCCTTGTTCTCAGAGAACAAAAAAGTGTCCATAGCATCATGCTTCCACCACCATGTGTCATGGTGTGTCCAGATATATATATTTTTTTCCACATTAAAATTGGTTGCTCTGGACTTTAATTAAGAGGTATCAGAGTAAAGCGGACTGAAAATGTGTAAAACAGTGTTTACATGTTTTTTTGCTATTTTTATTTTTTTTACATGTGAATCATTTTTCTTCCACTTCACAACTATGCACTACTTGTTTAGTGAAGGTGTCTTTTTACGAAATGGAAAATTACCAAGAAACTGGACTTGGGTCTGGGGGGTAGTGAGGGTCATCCTTTGTGGTGTGAATTGAAGGGACAGCCCCTGCAGATGAACCAGCAGGATTTCGTCGGGGGAGGGGAGGACGACTTGTGGAAGCACTGGCATCTGGCCATTCATGCTATTCAAGTCCTGAGAGCACAAACTGTGGTGGAACTGGAAAGAAGGCTTTGAGACTGGAACAATTAATGAACAGAGAATGTCAAAGGTCCTCAAGGTTAATTTCAGATTCCATGGACAACGGATAATTTGTTTTAGTAACAAAGCAAAACAAAAGCACAAAAATGCTTGGTTGGCTTATTCAAGGGTTATTCAAGTGTAAGGAGTTTAAATTAAGCCCTGCAGTCCAAGCGGGTCATTGAAAACTGTGCCAGAATAAGTAGTCAACACCTTTAAAATTTTTTTTATCTTTTAAATACAGTAGATTTCCTTCTTCTCTTTACCTCTGTTTCACCTTATTTACTAAAATATAACATGTCTATGATCTCTACACATCCAGAAACAAAGGCAGACTGTTTCTGAGCTGCAAGCGGTGGTTCAAAACTGTGTCACTATGTCATGCAAAACAAAGGACCAATCACAGCCCAGGTAGGGATGAGTGGCTTATCTTCAGCTCTGTCATGCTTTGCCACTCAGCCAATCCGGATCCCCGTATCTTACAAGATCTGCTTGCTTCATATTAGTGACTCAAACAGACTGTATTTCTTAAACAATTTGTTTCTGCTTTTGAAGGTAAGTGTTTGTAAGAAATCACAAGAGCATGTATGCATAGATTCAGTTTGGGTGAAAATACATTTGACAATATGTTTTTTTTCATCAGAGATTCAGCCTAAACATTTGTTTTCCAATTAAATAAATCCAACATTTTCTATTTTATATAAAACAGATTTGAGCCCTAATTTAGGTGTCTCATCTCCTTTCTGTTTTCTGCTCCGCATCAGGATTCTTCATGCTTTTTATTAAGACGTGAGCCATGAATAAGCTCCACACTGTATATTTTTGCAAGAAAACAATCTGGAGACAATTATTATTTTTTTTTTTCAAAGCTGTTCTCCAAATTTCATCACTCCCTCATTCTCTATAAGTCATGACTTTACTGTGCAGATCTCCTCCTCTGTTCGGTGTGCTCCAGAGAAGAGCCCATTCTGGTTTGAACCAGTGTGATTTGTTACACAACACAGCAGTTTCAAGGCAGGGGTTTTGGTGGACATACACTGGCAAGGACGTTACAATACTTACGATGTAAAAAGTCTTTATTTAATCACATTTTTGTGCATCCAATATTCACTATGTTTTGTCCAAAATCATTTCATTTATAAGCAAGATTTTTAAAAGATTATGGGTATTTGATGCAGTAGTGTGAATGAATGCAAATGAATGAATGTATATGACCTAGAGGTGTATTGTGCAGCTCCATGTATTAGACCCCATTTCATGTTTTTCCTCCTTACATAATGTCAATGTTTTGTTTTTTTTCAACCACGATCCGATCCAGCCTGTACATTCCGGTGGTTGTCATAGCAACAGGGCAGCATCCCTCTCCATCCTTTGTCCAGTGTCTCCCCCCGTTCATTTGAGCTTCCCAGGCAGAGAGAGGCTTGGATTCTGCATGCAAATAGAACCTCCTTATTTCGGCTTCAAAAGCGAGGAAGCGGAAAGATTTTACTTGGTGACTGAATGTCAGCGAGCCGCTTTCACAGATCGTCGCCAACCCACATCCTGGGTTGGCGGATACAGCACCCGAGTGGTAAACAAGGGGAACTGTGCTGCCAGCAGAGCAACAGTTTTGAATTTTGAAAAAGAGGTGTGATTTGAAAGCTGACATTTCATACTTTCTGGCACACAAAAACATGAGCACAGATGACACAATGGCTTAAGAAAAGTGGACATTGTGTCCCTCTTTGCCTTTTAGCCTGTAAGCTACACTGGGAAAACTGGCCTGACAGTGGCTTGTAGTGGTTAAATTCAAGGTTTGGATTCTGGTTCATACACACCCTGGTCACTTTGCTTTTAACATAAATGGTATTTCTGCCAAGCACACGGAACAACTTCTTTGCATTCAAGCATCTAGATGAAGGTTCTTACCAGAACTATTTAACTGGTAAGAAATATAAAATATCCAGAGTGGCAGTTAGTGGCAGACATTCATCAGAGGTGAATAGGCTGGAGATTGTGGAAACAGTAGCTCAAAAAACTACTTGTCACAACTGAGTGGAAGTCCATCTCTGAACACACACATTGAATTTTGAACCAGAAGGGAGACAACAGAAGAAAAACACAGCAGATGCTGCTCCTGTCTGCCTGGTCTGACGAGTCTTTGACGTGAACAACATGAAAACATGGATCCACCCTTCCTTGTGTCAATGGTTCAGGCTAACAGTGATAGCTCAGTAATTTGGAAAAATTATCTTGGCACATTTCCTTAGAACCACTCGGTCATTGTTTGAATGCTTTAGTCGTTTTACAACCAGTGTACCCACCTTCTAATGGTTACGTCCAACAGAACAATGCGTGACCTCACAAAGCTCAAATCATCTCAAACTGGTTTCTCGACATGCCTTCACATGCTATGCTCACCAAATTTCCATCTGAAAGAGCAACTGGGACATGGTGAAACGCTGAATAAGCATTATGGATGCACAGCTAAAACATCTGAAGCAATTAGGTGATAATATCCTGTCAACAAGGACTTAAATAGATGAGACATGTTACAGACACATTTTTAAATATTTACTACAAAGAACTGAAGGTAAAAGAGAGTCCAACCTGGAACTAGAAAGATGTGCTTAATAAAGTGGCCACCTACTGACAAATGTAGAATCTCTGTCAGAGTCTGCATTTAATTTAGGTGTTTTTTTCCCTCCATGGATGAGTTTACAATCTCCACTTTGACCTTGCCTGTTTTGAACCTACACTGTAGAACGGCATGTTAGCTTGGAGCTCAGTGAACTTTACGGGCACGTGTGTGCAGATAGTCTGGGAATTCAGCAAAGCCATGTACACAACAGGTGAAGGGTAGAACATGGTTTATGATTTAAAGAACAGCAACAACAAAAAAAGATCGAGAACACTCGTTAGCTTTGGTCCAGCTGTCATTCCTTACACAGGATCCAGCCCTTCACTTTGAGATTGGTTAGCTTGTTCCAGTGAGAGCCAATCAGTGCACTGACTAACGTCTTTATGGTGTGAAGCAGCTGGGATCTAGGTGAAAGGTCTCAGAAACAAACTCAGTGGCCCTTCCCCCTGGAAGAGGGAGCACAG
This sequence comes from Brachyrhaphis roseni, assembly GCA_903066815.1. NCBI lineage: Eukaryota > Metazoa > Chordata > Actinopteri > Cyprinodontiformes > Poeciliidae > Brachyrhaphis > Brachyrhaphis roseni. The sequence goes on from CAEFZY010075782.1 coordinate 21,589, forward strand.
CAGAAATGATGTCTCGTGCAAGTATGAAAAAAAAATTGTTCTCAAAGTCCAAACCAGCTAGCAGATACAAGGGTTTTCCTTGTATCTGTTGGCGTTTGTATCACTTGAAGGTTAGAGTTTGTATCACTTGAAATTCCATGTTAGAAATACAGATATCTGTAATACTGAAGGCTAAAACCAGTATTACAGATGGCTCTGACGAAATAAGTCAGAGCCATCACCCATAACAATCAGTGTAAAGGAGTTTTACAGAGAACCGACAGGGAGATTGTCCTCAGGCCATTGCATTGAAAGAGCCTAATAACTATGAATGCCTCACTATCCAGTTTCCACCCATAGGAGACAGAAGAAAAACAACCGTGAGAACAAAGCTGGCGTTGAGCGGCTGGTTATAAATATGCCAAGCTGAGACCACAGAATGTTTTGGCATATGAGAAGGTACAGCCTGTTAAACTTGACTTGTTACCTTTTGGGGCATTTCATTTTGCTGTTCTGTGTTTAGTTTCTTATAAGAACCTGCAACATGGGATGTTTGAAGAGTTTCAGCAAATTGGAACAGATACTCTGCAATCTGCAGACCAGCCTGTATCTCTGTAGATGGCTACTCGAAACCACAGTTTTTCTTATGTTTGTCATGTCCAACAGAACAGATGCTTCACTGTCAGCTTTGCTAAAAAATATAAATAAAATAAAGTCTTAATTTTCCAAATCCTCTTCATTTAAAAAAGTGACTCTTGCCACACTTCACATGTTTATGCAATGCATCATTAAATCTTGCCATCTGCATGGCAAATCCCAAATAAAACAATTTAATACAAGACTCAAACACACGTATTTGTGATAAAAATAAATGTTTTAAATGTATCAATAAAAATCACCAGGTTCAGCAAACTTGATATTTTACCAAATCAGGTGCATTACAATATATCGCAGTTAACAAAAGGATAAAACTCCTTGAGGAAACTCTACAAATGGCATTATGGAAAGAGCCACCACTTTATAACAACTCATGTCTGGGACATCTACAAGTGTACCATACAAGTTGATCAAAATGTGCCAGAATTTGAGGACATCAAACATCATTAAAAAACAGACACTTCATAGAATGAGAACATTAGTAACATTGAGGACTGGATAGTCAGGTCAACACATAACAGCACAAGAACTAGTCACATTAATACACTTTACACAAGTTGTCCATCCTTAGTTGCCCTGCTCTGCAATGTCCTTGTGCTTTAGTTTGTTTTAGTCTCAGACAAAGAGGGAATGATATGGCAGAGGGAATGATATGGCATGGGCTAAGAACAGTGTTACAAAAGCCAATCCCTGTTTAATGACACAAGGAGAGGTGTACCCTGACATCACCAGCTCATAACTACCAAGTATCTCATTACCTTGTTTCAAGTTGACCAGTCAACTTTAAATCTTTAGCATTGTAAGTTAAAAATAACCTTAGTGGGAGAAAAAAAAAAAAAAAATACAGTACTAGTATATTTTAAAGAAATTTGGGAGGGCATTAAAAGTCAGTCTGGGAGTTGCGGGTTTAGTAATCAGTCGGTTCCTCGCCCTCTTCACTCAGCAGACAAGTGCGGATCAGAGCTTCGGTCACACCGTATGGATCACAGTTGGCTGACGGGCGTCGGTCTTCAAAGTAGCCCCTCTTCTCCTGGCCGACGCTGCGGGGAATGCGAATGCTGGCACCACGGTTGGCCACGCCTGCGGAGAATTCATGAATGCTTGATGTTTCGTGGCGGCCAGTGAGGCGGCGGGCATTGTCAAGACCCCCTTTAGGATCATAGGCACGTATGTGGTACTCATGACGCTTTCCGAGCTTCTCAATGGACTCTTCAATAGCTCTGAAAGCAGAACGGCAACATGAGTGTCAGATATAACAAACAAATTTACTCTTAAAAAGGTACAAATCGTCTTTGCAACTCACTTTAGTCCACCGTCTTCCCTCATTTCTTTTGTACTGAAGTTTGTATGGCAACCTGCGCCGTTCCAGTTTCCTGGGATGGGCTTGGGGTCGAATGATGCCACAACACCAAAATCTTCGCAGACACGGTGCAAGATGAAGCGCGCCACCCACAGATGATCACCCATGTCAATCCCCTCACATGGTCCAACCTGAAACTCCCACTGAAACACACAAGCAAACAATCATTTCAAAACTCAGTGGGAAAAACAAGACAAACATTAAAGCATACATTGGGCTCATATTATTACCTGGGCAGGCATCACTTCTGCATTTGTTCCACAGATGTTGACTCCAGCATACAAACATGCTCTGTAATGAGCCTCTACAATATCTCTGCCATAGGCTTTGTCAGCTCCAACTCCACAGTAATACGGACCTACAAAGATAAAAAGTGTTAAAAAATATTCAATGTTGCCTTCATGCAGACAGAACTAAGCAGACAACTTGCTCACCTTGTGGTCCAGGAAAACCGTTGGACGGCCAGCCGAAGGGATGTCCATCTGTGCCCAGTATGGTGTACTCCTGCTCCATACCAAACCAGGGATGCTGGTCTCTCACCATCTCCATCACCTTCTTACATGTGATGCGAAGGTTGGTTTCTGCAGAAAGGAAATTAGGTTGAGCAAATTATTCAACTTTTACATTCACACAATTCAAACAGCATTTAAAGACTGAGTTGCTTAATGTTGGGTCCTCTAAATATAAAAAGATCAACTTTGTACGAGTCATTTTTAAATACTTTTATGCTTATTATACTGGCTTACTAACCAGCAGGTTTGTGGTTGTACTTCTGGACTTCACACAGAATCAGCTTGTTAGGATCTTTGCGGAATGGATCGCGAAACATGGCAGCAGGAATCAGATACATGTCGCTGTTGGAGCCTTCTGCCTGGTAGGTACTGGAGCCATCAAAGTTCCACTCAGGGAGATCTGCAAGAGAATGAGAGCAACTATTACACTTTGTCATACTCTGATTGGGGTCACTGGGATCAGTGACCCAAATCAGCTTCAATAGGTTTATGACTGACACTTACCTTCAACGCTTTTGGGCTCAAAATCAAGAGTTCTTGTTTTGCACCGGAGCCCCTCTCCTGTTCCATCAATCCAAATGTACATGGCCTGGACTTTATCCCCCTGGGGGAGCTCCATGTACTGCTGCTTGATAGTTTTACTCAAGCTGGCGCTGGCGGACGTGGCCATCTTAACTGATACTATAACACACCTGAGAGTGCCAGGAGGAGAGAGTAAATATGTGAGATGAGCAGAGACGGATCACATGTTGCGTAACTAGCTGGGCTTCGGAGGGCGCAAAAGCGCAAAAATCCCGCACCATTGTTATTTTGGTTTTCTAGAAGGGGAGGTGGGGGAAGAGGGGATTGGTTGAAAAGCATGTTGAGGATGTGGAAGGGGAAAAAAAGAGACATTTCCAGTTTTATCCGCCTGGTAAACAAAATAAGGGGCGATTTTTTTCCACACAGATGCTGACTAATAAATTTAAGACGGAGACGAGAACAGCGCAAATAAGATAACTCGCAGAAAATCCATTTTAACTGATTACTGCTCTGCATCTTGTTGCTATCATCATGGTTACTATTGTTGACTGCAAGAGACCGACATGATTGCATCATTCCCTTGTTGGTTCGAATTAACTACTAATAACTAACAGACAGTGAAAGCCTAAAACACTGAAACAGACCCAATACCTTCTGCTACAGTTGAATAAAAACTACCGAAATAATACATGTAACAATGAAAAGTCTGCCGCAGTTTTAACTTCCCAGTCGGATTATTAAACAAAACTGTCGAATAAGAGAAAAATGTGTAAACATACCTGGAGAAACAAGAAAATTTAAATAAAAACTAAAGGACTGGCAGGTCCAATGAGTGGTTCGATGATGGTTCTTTAGTATCTCTCTCATTCTCCGATACCACCGCTACAGACCGAACTACTCTTATAAGAGCAGGAACTGGGACGCCTCACTTCTTTGATTGGTCGACTGGGCGGAGAGAGCGCGAGAGAGGAGGGCACGCCGCTCCTTGATTGGACAGCCTCAGGGCTCCCTAGCAGCACCTGAACTATTATCTCTCTTCGGGGAGTGAGCGCCCCTCTTATGAAGAAACTCAATCTAAAGGGATAAACTGAGAACAAAAAGATAAGTTTCTGGTATTCGGTGCTGAGAACGGATCGTGGAACAAAATGTCCCACTGCAGGTTCAGTGCGGTCCATTTTAGGATTTGATTAATCCAAGGCGACACCGTGTGGCAGATATTAGTATGACAGCGTTTCGCTTTTTAATTAAAGGTTATATAATGAAAACAATAGAAACTTAGAGGTGCAGTTAACTGCACCTTCTCACGAATATGAGAATAAAAAAAACATAAGATGAATTAATACATTCCTCTAAAATTATATTTGTCATGTACTTTACTTTATCGTCTTGTATAGAGATGCACTGATTAGTGTTTTTCCTGAATGATGCCAGTTTCTGGTTGTATTTGAGGTCTGATTTTGAATTCTTCCGTTTATTTTTTGCCTACGTAAAATGAAAGACATGCCTTGTAAGTACTTTGATGGTGATAGTAATTTTGTGTCTTAATTATAATACACGTTAAACTGTGTGTCCCTCACTTTAGATTGTATTAAACTCAAAAGAAGCTATTACGTAGAAGTGCATGGTCTTGTATGGTGCATTCATTGACATTCAAAAGGTTTAACCTTTCATAAGGTATTTTTCTCACAAGACTTTATGATTTTCTGTGTGTGGAGATTTTTAACCATTCTGAAATTATTTATAGGTATTTATCTGTGCATAATAACTACAGTAGATATGTTTTCTCATAAACATATGAAGATACAAACTCTCCACAAGGTAAACAAAATATTTTGTGAACTAATAAGTATTTTCAACACCTATCCCATTACATGGAGAAAATGTCACTCCTCAAAGTCAACAAACTGCGCTTTTTGGCTGTTTTATACTGTTTAATCGGAGTTAAAGGACATTACATTTAAATTGCAGACACTGTTCCTTTAAAAACTTCAAATGGAAAATGGTCCTATTAAGAATCAAGAAGAAGCAGGTGTTAATGTTACCATGTACCAGGGTGAGTAAAGAGACTTTGCACACATATTTTAGGTAAACACAGTCATTTGTCATATGTTACATAATTGCTTTAATTTATTGCTGTTTTTGATTAAGGATTCACGTTGCCCTTCCATTAGAACTTGCTGCTTTTTCTTAACTTACAAATACCCCCATAAATGGCAGGAGTGTGATTGCTGTAAAATAAATGCTTCAACTAACTTTTTCTGCAACTGAAAAGATTGAGGTTAAAAATCAAGAAAGAGCAATTTGACTCCCTCCAAACTGGGGATGAGTTATAATGGACCATCACTGGTTCTGTGATTGGTTAACACAGAACCAGACATTTCTGGTTGACATTTCTGCTTCCTCTCAGTCTGTATCCCTCTGGTTGTACTCTGTCCTGGATTCAAAGTGGGAAATTCACCACACTAATTCCTCTTTTCTATTTACAGCACATTTACTTATTTTAAACAGAGGTATTCGTAAGCAAATCCTGACTGTCCCATATATGTTATTATTTAATTTAAAAAAGAGTGTTTTCATCCATGTGCTACTTAAGTCTGAACCCCAGTGATCTTTCTGTACATCATCATACTTACTGGTGTCTCTCAAAGGGGATTTTGCACTTAGCTTTCCATACAGTGCCACCTTCTGGACTGAGTGCATCAGAGCAGTGAAGAAGATGAGAATAAATTGCAGAAGTTGTCAAAGTACAACCTTAGAGGAGTGTTTAAAAATAGCAGTAACCTCTTACCCTAACCTCTTTAACTTTTTCAATTGTTGGGTTTCTTGTCTAAAACAGAGAAAAATAAGCATATAGGGAGCACAGGTCAGACCTACCACACACTACAGCCTCTTGGTTCTTACTCCTCCACACATTAACTACATACAAGGTTAAAATAACATTTCTTACATGTACTTTTAATTTTACACTTGTTCGTCTTATAGCAGTACTTGCAGGTAGTACTACAGGCAATTGCCGTTGTCTCATGTTTGTCCACATAAGTTTCAACAGATGTTTGTGTGAAAATATTTATCATTGCAAAAGAGTCAATATGACAATGTGATTCACCCTTTTGATTGTCTTTGTGGTTTAGCTTTGCGTAGTAGTTCTGTGTACCAAACTTTAACCAGATTGATTTCAAATGGTTAACAGTTGACAGCACAATCTCTTGAGTAGCATGCTTGATTTCAAACTCTGCAAATACTGTTTTATAAAATCAAACTGTGCGCTTATAGAGTCAAGGTATCATGAGAACAGAACCTGTATGACATGAAGTTGGCTAAAAGACTTGGAAAGCAACATATCGAGCCCTGACCTGAGGTAATTCATGGACATCTACTAAACAACGTCACTGATATTTATCAGCCTGCAAAGAGTTCCAAAGTAATTTATAAAGCATTGGGACTCCGATAAACCACAGAAACATGGTTTACTGTGTCTATGGTTTAATGTGATGAAACAAGGTGATGTTTCTTCAAGTACTTCAGCAAGCCGCAACTGGACTTTCTTTTTTTTTGTTTCTGTGTAGAGGTTTTCCCTTATTTCTGACAATGAACTGGGTTGTCACTGGTTTATAATCCATGGTTGAAACAATGGCGCTGATAAGATCATCAGAGTGACGTAAACAGTGGACCTACTCTTCTGCCCTCTGAGTCATCTGGGTCAATCATCGTTGAGCTGTTTTAAAATTTCACACAATGCTTCATTCACCTAATCCCATCTTGTAACATATTACAAGAACTGAAGACGATTACCTAATCGAGAGGAGAGAAGCCTTCATGGCATACAAAAGATTGTTTTACGGTTCCCCCTTTTAAAAAAATGAATTAGATCAGAAGCAACACATCACTGCTCTAAAACTCTCTTGTTGGAAACTGAGTTTTTGTGTGTACTCGCGCAGACAAGATATGTCGAGCTGACACAGATTAGTCAGTGTCAAATCTGCCTGAGGGCATGGTGCAAGCTGCTTCACCAGTCTGTTGGGAGTTTTCTGTCATGTGAAACCTAATATTTAAAGAGGATAACCAACCCATGCTAAAGAATTAATGTGGGAGGAAACATGGCAAACAAAATGATTTTTTCTACAAGCTTGTTGATATTTTATTCTATAAAATACACATATTTAAATAAAGGCATTATTAGGAAAAATACCCAGAGCATTTTATTGCTTTGGAAGGTAAAAAAAAGTATTTAAAATTTAATATTAGCTCCAAAATTAATAAGGTTTTAGCGTGTTTTAAGTGTGAGATAATGTATGAAGTACTTATAGCTATATATATGTTTACATTTTATGAATTTTGATTACTTTTGTGAGTGCAAAGTTGAATATCTCATCTGATATTTTTTTTATGTTAAACCATCCCTGCATCTCTACTGCAACCACAAGCAAGCATTGAGTTACATCAGTTAAACATATAAATAATTATACATGAAAAAATAACTGAACCTTTTCAACAAGCAGTCAGTGTTGCAAACATCTTAGAGCCAATAAACATCTCTCTGCAAAGCTGTAAATCTTTGGCTATGGGTGAGGGAAGATTGTTTGTTGTGTCTAATTTGCTTCAATTGTTTAAAATCTTTCATCTAATTGACTAAGCTGAGAATGATTGCTTTATTAAAACTCCTAAACCACCTGCCTGACTCTTGCAGACCAGGGCTGTAGATGTTTAAACCTGGACACGTCACTGCTTAGAGAGGACCTGCTGATACTGTGAGAATCTGACGTAAGTGTTTTTACAAGTCTTATCACACAGTGTGCATGATGTGATTACTCTCACTAAGTGAAGGACAAAGTGTGTTTCGTGAAGTCGTAACTATTTAATGGTAACATGTTGAATAAGATTGCTCTTCATGGAAACTTTTCACATGTAGCTGTCTTATTTTTTATGCCTCAATTTTTGCAGTGTGCAAAACTGAAGTAATAACTGCACCAGCTGTCGGGATAAAGAAGTCATGACACATGAGGTTTAATTGAAATTATTTTGGATTTAACAAAAGAATAATAATCTCAAAGCAGCATCCATCACAGCAAACATCAACACAACTTTGTCATGATTAAATGGGGATCAAGCCATTTGTAAGCCTAAGTTGTGTGTTTAGAAACAGTGAGCAGTGAGCATTGTCCTGGTCTTCAAAAATATCTCATTGCACTGTTCAATCAATCATCTGAAAAAGAATATAGTACAATTTCAATCTTATGAAGATGTGGAGGTCCTCATAAACTGAGAAGAATGCAATAATCAGAGAAGGAAGCAATTTTTTTTTTAAATCAACACATTCTAAATTTAAGGTAAAGAATAACACATATTCAGGTAATAGATAACAGAACCAAATGTACTATTTTAGCTGAGCTTAGCAAGACTGTTTGTGTAAATATTTTCATAGTTGTTTGATTTCTGCTGGATTTACTGTCAAGATTGTCAAAGTCAGTCATTTAAATATTAGAGAAACCAAAATGCAGTAGTTTTATATTCCAGTAGAGGGCAGTAGCTGCTAATGTTAAATTCAACGGGACATTTTGATCATGTCGAGAAGTTTAAAGACTGAACTCACCATTTATATTGAGGGATTTTTGAAATTCAAACTGTTTTATCCAAGTCTAACAAAAGGGGACTCTGAATTGACCTGGTTCAGATTAGTTGTTTCCTCTGTCACTCAGGATTATTGATTTTTCACAATTTCATTTTCTTTCTTTGTATTCCTGACTTGAATCTCTCACCCTGTGCAGAATGAGTGGTGCGATGGATACACCTCCACCCTACTCATTCTCTTAACAACGTATATCTTCTCATCCTCTAAGACACAGGACAACACATTACACCATGAAAATTAATAAAGCTACCCACATACTTGTCACTTTTTCAATGTCCAGCATGTCCTCTGTTACTCATCAGTCCAGTTGTAAATAAGGTGATCCCACAAGGGATCATGTTCCTCTAAAGCTCCTTCACAGAATTTCATGTGGCATGTCAAGAAGTAAACAATTTGCAATAACACTTATTGACATGGCAACATTAAAAACTATTATTTTTAAAATAAAAATCAACATGAGTAAAAGCATGTACATTTCCAGATATTCTTGCTTTTATTCTCTCTGCCATGTAGCCGTGAGGTTGAAAGCAGAGCAGCATGAAACATCATGGGTTATATTTAATCCAGACTCGCTGTTCTTTGGGGATAATAACTTTTTTGCTCCATTCCAGGACTTGTCTGTCATCTTGACATGGCAATATCTCCAGACTCCACTGTTTCATAGTCAGTTTCATTTATTTCCAAACACCATTTCACACCCTGCTGGCTTTAACTAGGTATTATACAGCGAATGGGGAGTGTGCTGCAGATTGAATCGTGACAGAGACAACAATGTTTCTAGTGAAAAATAAGAGAATATTGGAACTTACAGACTTTATAACTAAAAAAGTGAATATTTTGTCATTCTGACTCCATACGGCTTTTATTCAATGTGTGTATTTTTTTTTAATTTTATTTTGAATGACTGGTGGATTTATAATCACCAAATTCATGTCAGATTGTAAATTGATTTATTGATTATAATGTCGTGCTTTTCATCCTTGTCATGTTTTCCTTCCTAATTTTTAAATACATTGTATTAAATAAAGAAAGTAATGGTCAGCTGGTAAGATTTTGTAGGTGCTGGAAATAAGGAATTAAAAGGCAGTGTAAAAACCAGTTCAGAATTTGAATTTCCATGAAATCTGTAGGTATTAATTGTTACATTTTTTTTTTCTCTAAGAAGAAATCCAGGTTGTTTAATTTGGTAAATACTTAGTTAACTGATACTTTATTTTAAACTATTTTGGAGGTGTTTAGTAGAAAAGGAGTGACGCATAATATGGTAAAACACATTTATTGTTAAAACTGAGCTTTAATTGAGCAGCTGGGTCAAGTTTTATGCCACACAACAAGTCATAAAATATGAAAGTCAGTATGAAGATCTTCTATGTCAATTTTCTATGGAACACATTAGTTTGAGCTCAAGCTAAACACTTAACACACAGTAATAAAAACACATGTTGTTCTTCTCATTCTGGGTCCGTCTCAGTGATGTTGTACCAAATGGTTTTGTATGAGTTATGTGTTAGCATCTTAAGTTGTTTTGTGGTTTGATTTGATTCTAGTTTTATTATTTTGTGTTAGTTCTTTATTTTGTTTAGATCAGTCTTGTTCCACTTGTTCTTACTTTTCTTTAGTTCGGTCCTTTCTTAGTTTTTGTTTATGTTTATTTCTTGTGTCTAGTTATTTTTAGTTACTCTACTTTAATTATGATTTGTTTGCTGTACTGTTGCATTAATTTTTTAGTACCCTGTGTACTCTCAATTGTCTCCTGTGCCACTTTCTCTCTCTCTCTCCCTGTCCTCAGTCAGACTTCTGCTCTCTCCCTTCACATCTGCAAGCAGTTAGCTAATCAGCCCAGGTCCATTGTTTCAGCAATCGACCTCCCAGTCCTTAAGCACTTCTTTCTCAGTCACTCCTCGCTGGTTCGTCTTGTTACTTCCCTGTTTAACTCTGCATGCTTCTCATGTCTTCTTGCTGTTTTTATATCCTCCATGGATTTATTGTTCTGCCTTGGCTCCTTTGTAAGTTTGTTTTATTGTCTTTTTTTATTATTGTTATTAAATCTTCAAATTCCCTTGCTGCCTCTGTCTTTGTACAGTTGTGTCCAACATCAACAACTCACTAATTATTTTAACAAAGTTTGCGATATTAAATAAATTAATGTTGATTTCTTTTTTCTTGTAAGGTTCTAGTTGCTAAGCTACAACATTATTCCTGTTGTAAATGGATAAAATTAAAAGGGTAGTTTAGGAATTTTGTACATAGATGTAATGGTAAATCTATTTCTATCAGTATGTATTTCACTCACCTTGAAGAAAACTTATTTCTGTTACTTTGTGCTCAGTGCAACAACATAAAAAACGGAGCTACTGTCTAAAGTAATTCTCAACAATGCACAAAATTGGGATAAACAGTATTTTGTAGCGTTACTAGCAAATATAGCAGCTTTGGTAGTTCTCTATGGCAAGCCATTTGTGTACATATTCAATATCCTTGCTATCAGGCATCTTTTAACATGATACATGCCACCAGGAACCACCAGATGCTCAATAAACACCACTAAGTTTGCAATAAGCACTACCTAGTGTTCAATTATGAAATCTTCCTTAAGACACGAGACATCAGAATAAAAACCAGAATAAACACTGCCATTTTACAAATGAATAAATACTATTCAGCCAAAACATGCTTTATATTCCATTTATAAATGAAAACTGCTGGTTGCTTTGTTCAGCAGTGCAATTGACATTTCTGTCATTTATTAACAACTTCTCCTATAACAGCCTTCTGATGCCCGCAGGGGCCTTCATCCATGGATGTGTGTGTTGCGTTGCCAGCAGGTGGTCCTACCCATGGCTTGGTGGGTGAGCGTGGTACAGTCACTGCTGCCACTGTCGCTGACATATCAGAGTTGTTTATTAAGAGGATGACAACTCTATCAAGCCCCATAAGCGGGCCCTCGTGCACAGGAGTTCTTTTGTTACTTTCAGCGAAGGTGTCATCAATCTTGCTGCCATGCTACTCTCTTGAGCTGTTGATGGCAAACACGATTCCTCCCTTTCTGCCTGGCCTCTCCCGCCTCGCAGCCTGGATTCAGGCGTAGCGAGAGGGAATCGGATAGATAGGAAGACTTTCCCCGAGAGTGCCTGTTCCTGACAGGCGACAGGGCGGACCGCTTGGACACCAGGGTGGATATATGGGACCGTGTAATGAAAAGACGTTGACAGGACCTGCTTGCTTTGTAATGAAGGTCCTCTTCAGTGTTGAATGGATACACACATCTTTCACACTTTTGTCCTCCTGTCTTTCCCACTGAATCTTTCTCATCTGTTTTAAATCTAAAATAGCGAGAGTAAAAGGAGAACACAAGACAACGGCTCAGGGTGTTAAGCAGTTATTTTGCTGTGAGACCTTTTATATCTGGTTTTGTTTTTTCTTAACACTAGAGTGCATGATCAAAGTTTACCATCAAATGGAATAACCTGAGTAAATAAAAAACAGCAGCTTTCAAAGATTATTTCAATTATGACAGGAAAAAAGCTATCCAAACCAACCTAGGACTGTGTGAAAAAGTAAGGAGACTAATCACGATTTCAGGTGAGCATTTAGTTGCTCAAACTCAATCAAACTTGTTTGATAATATGAAGACATATTTGATAATATTCACCATGTTTCTACACATGGAGAAACATGGTGAATCGTCCTCTGAGTAGCCGGCCAACTATAATCACTCAAACCTCATTTATGGTCAAATTACCTCCGTGAAAAGAGTCAAGGCCAAAAACTCTGCCAACCAAAAACACAGACCTGATACACTTTTGCCAAAAACATATTGATGGAGAAAAAGAAACATATTAATTGGAGACGTTCATTAACTCAAATCGACATTTGAGTTAATGAACGTCTCCAATTATTTGTGGTGTTGAACAAAAAGAACACTGCGCTAACAGGCAGTCATGGTGGTGGCAGTGTGACGGTTTGGGGGTTCTTCGTTGCTTCGGGACATGGCAGTCTGCCATAATTGATGGAAACATGAATCTGCACTGTAGCAGAAAATCTTGTAGGAGAATGTTTGGCCATCGGTTTGTGACCATAAGGTCAACCACACTAAGGTTATCCAGCAGGAAAATGATCTAAAGCAGAGCAGCACTTTCACCTGTGAATGGCAAAACAAAGAAATAATCAAACTCAATGTTTTGTTGATTGAGATTCTTCAAAGATAATGACAAAATTCCCTCATATTGAAGTTAAAGACACTTTGCCAGTTATTGTCCATGCTTGATGCTGGTTGTTGTGTTTAGGCTTAGAGGGCTATCACTTTCTCACAAAGGGCCAGACTGGTTTATCTTTTAGTAAATAAAATAATGAAACTACTCTTTTATTATTCATTTCAATTATATTTCTCTCATTAAAATTTGTTTAATGGCATGAAATATTCAAGTGTGGAACAAACACTTTTTCGTTGTGCTATAAATGCAAAGACATGCTGTGATTTTTTTTATTATTATTAATATTATTTTAAAAAGCAACTAAGCTTGTTTTGCAGCTGGGATTAGAAAGTAAATCCTTCTCTCAGCCCATGAAGATGCAGCTGAATGTTCACCTCCTTTCTGTCAGTGTTATTCAAGACTCCGTACGGCTCAAAGTGATGGACTGTGATGTATGTACTCCACTTAAGCATCGACTGAGGTCACAGACTCCATAAATGTCTCAGACAACTCTGATATTTTAATCTCTTTTTAGTTGGGAAACGTTGGACCTTTGCCCAATCAATACGCAGGGCAAGAGCCTTGCCAAGATACCTCATGGTAACTTTTCATTGTTCTGTCTGGAAGCCGAAATGTCAACCAGAATAGCACCGCTCAAGCTAAAGCTGAAATACGGCTGTCTGCAGTCAAAAACATCCCTCTTTTATGACCCAGAAGCGTCTGACAATAACAAACACAGAAAATGCCAAAAATGCCCGAGGAGGGAGAGGAGGAGGGGTGCAGACTGACACCTGAAATTTCCTTTTTCTGCTCTCAAATCAAATCCAACCTGTTTAATTCATCAGTCAACAATAGCTCCCAAATGGTGGAGTGGGAGGGGAGGTGGAAGTGGAGGTGGGGTGGTGCGGTTCCCTTTGTGAGAAAACGCAGCCAAAAATATCAAGACGCTCTCTCACATTAACATTGCTAATTTGTTTGCCAATGGTTACCAAGGCGCCGAATAATTGGCTGCGAGATATTGTTTGTTCAGGTGTTCCACATAATTGAATCCTGCATTGAAAATTCTGCAGATGAATGTTGGAGGAATAGTGAAAAGAAAAGAAATCAGGCAGTTTGTCGTACATTTCTTTTGAAACCAAGTGATTGCCGCAGATTAATTCTCATCCCAATAGCGACAAGTCATGATTGCTGCACATTAATTTTCTGGCTAATGTACAATGAGCTCACGTTCTGAATTATTAAAAAAAAAAAAAGAAAAAAACTCATGTTCACCAGTTTCCAATTAGCATCCTGTTGTTGAAGCTCCTTTTGAGGAGCCTTTTTTTTTTTCTTTTGAGATGATATGCTTTCCTTTGCACATGCTGACCTTTTGAATCTCACAGATTGAATTCATGAGCCCATTATTTCCAACCAAAAATGGTGCTTTTGTCAGCAATCTGCTCTGAGCGCTGTGCTGATAAGCATGGTAATGTGTGTTGCTGCAAAGCCAGGCCTCATACGCACATATGGAAGTGATATGGCGTCCAGCTGGACACATGTGTTGACAGAGCCGGATGATGTATTTGATCATAGTTAGGTTGTGGTGAGGGTCACGCTGGGGTTTGATTTGGCTGCACGGTGCTGACCTAACGCCTCAGCTCAATCCGTCACCTTGTCCTCCCCTTGACTCCTTACCCTGTGATCCTCCTTTCCCACCCCAAAGAGCCCAAGAAAAACAATCCTGGTGCTTGAGACCCTCCCTGCACTCCAACTCCTGTCTGGACAGAAATAAATTAGACGTGGAATCAGGGGTTCTGTTTTCTTACACATTTCAAGCACAGATTTCAAGCGAGGAGGGAAAAAGAAAAACACAATTTAAGACGGCGTCTAATGAAAACAATTTGAAATGAAAGTTGAATCAGATAATTTACTTGTAAGTCAAGAATTATATTGTTGGTTGAAAAAAAAAATCAAAATAGACATTTGAACGCTATGTTAAAAAGACACACAAAAAAAAATCATAATTAGAAATACATTTGCACTGCTGGATGCATAAAGCTAAAAACATGGAAAGAGAAATTACATCTTCAAGCCAAAATACCAAAACAGTCTCTAAAGCCTTGTGGTGCTACAGTTTACACAGATCTGACTCAATGATTTAAATAAACTCATTTTACAGTCAACAGTTTGGCTGTTTTCTTGTTCTCATTCCTTTCCACTCCTTTCACAGTTACAGTTAAAAAAAAGAGCAGCTTTTATCAAGAGTGCCAGAATTATTTACACATTAACAAAATATAAAACTAATAAAACTACTGCATTATCTTTGGCCTTCGTTTTTTAATTTGATCAGAATGTCTCAGTACTTCAATTTAATAATCCACGATTCTCTGTGTCCTGGGGTATAAATTTGACGTGACACATAGGCCCATTTCTTTTTGCCTCTAACCACTTGGCTGGACAAGGACTCGTATTTATCTTGCCACCACACAAAGAACAGGGAGGGAAAAATAAGAGCCTTCAAAGCTTACTGCTCAAAGAGAACTGCAGCAAAGACTGGCATCTTAGGGTTACTAAGTCTTCATACCAACCATTAGATGCTTTATACATGCCAACAGGTTGAGACGGCAGAAAAAAAAATATGTTCTGCCATTGGAAACATAAGAAGCTTGCAATGATTGAAAATGTGTTCTCTCTCTCCCAGAGCTGCAAGAACAAAACATCATTCTGTTCTTTCGGCTTTGGTTCAGGAGTTTTTGCAGCTTCTTCTTGACACGTCATCTGGACATAACCTTTTTTCTTCTTTTGTGTCAAACAAAAATGTTGCAGTTTGTCTGAAATTTTAAGTTGGCATGGTCCCTACACTATAAAGAACTGTCCAAGTTCTGCACTTGAATTCTTATGAAGTATGAAATGTCCTGGTTCTGAATAACCTTTTCTTGCCACCTGACATAAAAGAACACGTTTCTCTGTTTTACTGGCTTTAAGAGAAGAAGTATAAGGTTTAGTTGAGGACTGTAATGGTGAATGTAGTAAGCCTGCCAAGGACACAGGGTTTACAGAGTTGGCCTCCATAACAAGCCAAGCTGGAGAAGAAGGGCTTCTAGGAGATTTCTAAGCACTGTCTTTTTTGCAAAATGGGGAAGTACTAATTATAACAACTACAATGCCAATAATTGTGGAAAATGATTGTAAGAAAACTGTTACAAGCTTTTTACATTGTTTTCAATGGCGTAAAGGACTATATAAAGTTTTAAACTGTCACTTTTTCATACTGTTTCAGATTTGAAACAGGCAACACGGCTTACACAGATATGATGTGACACCATCTTCTTCTTACTCTAAACTTGTGCCAAGTTGTGCATTTTCCAACACTCCCAATTCCCATTTCTGCCTTTCCCTCTGGATTTGTTGGCAAGAAGCTGAGCTGAAAAATAATTTTCTTTGCCAACTCTAAGCTCTTTGCACATACTTAAAATTCAAATAAGCAAAAGTGACAAAACTCTGTTGATGTTTCCCAAAATGCTAAATGAGAGATTCTGAACCACTAATATTTTGCCAGACCTTAAGTTTTAATTTGGCCTCAGATCCTTCATTTTTTGGCATTGCTTTGATAACCTGGAACGTCATAACAATGATTCCCATTCAGAGATCAGTCGAGTTTGGAGTTTTTCCTGTACTCCCTCGGTTAAGGCATAGGTGTATAGGTAGGAGGAATTTGCAGTGAGGTCAACACATTTTACTCCTGTTTCTCAGGGGCTATTTAAGTATTGGTGGTGTTTACGTTCCTGACTGGAGGCGGGTGGTTGTTGTCAGTGGGCACCGTTGCCATGGAGGAGTGAGCCCAATCTGTGACAATGATGAGGTGGGCGGTTCATGTCAAACGCTTCATGCCCATGAATGCCACAACACAAGGCTTTGCTGTAGAACATTGCATTACAATACAAGCATGGTGAAGTTCAACATTTTTATATTATTTAATTTTCATGATCATGGGATTAGTAGGAGTTACGTTTTAGCTAGGAATGAGTATAGATAATTACTTAAGACAGTTATTAGTAAAGTAGTAATTTACATCAAAATTGTTTAAAATATTTCTACACTTTATTGTGACACACATCCTGTACACATTAACAGAAACCAAAAGAAAACATAAAAACTGACATTACATAAGTGTGCACACTATTAAAATAATAGTATATTGGGTCAACTTTGATTCAATTTCAGTCTATTCATATCTTGGCTTAGTGAAACATTTCCCTCTGCCTCACATATGTCCTCCAAATCTCTCTAATTGTCATGACAGCTCTTGTCCACAACAGGACTGTCCAACTCAAGTTTTGAGGATCCCAGCTCCAAAACACCTGAATCTAATGGCTGAATTATCTCCTCAGCATCTCATCCATCTACAAAGGCCTGGCCATGTGCCTCTAATTAAATTCACATTTTTGAACAAAACTGCATAAAAAAAAAATAAATTGCTACACTGGCTCATGAAATCTAACTCTGAATGATCTATTTTATTTTTCTTCTAGTACTTTTGTTGATACAAAATAATTGCTTATTTTGTCAAAATGATACTGAAAAAAAGTAAAATTCTCCCTCATCTGTTGCTTTGGAGCAGAAATTTTAGGGTCAAAGCTAATATTTAGACCTATTCTATCTTCCGTCCTTATATCCCTGACATATAGAGACTAGAGGAGACTGCTGTCACATGCAGAACCCAACCAGTGCTAATCACCTGTGGCTCCTCCAGAAATACTGTCAGGCTCTTGGCAGCCTCCCTGCCTGACGTCTTGTCTATTCATCGGTTTTGTAGAAATGTTCAGTTTTAGTAGCATCACTGTTGTTCTATGTTTTCTTAACTATGCTCTGTTATTTATGTATATTGTACTGTGTAAGTAGTTGTACCTTCTTCTGACTGATGCAATGAGATCATTTTAATGCTCATAGTTTACATTTCAGTAAGCTATGTGGTTTTAGCTAAATAATAGAAATGAGCAAATTCTTCTTCTCCTCCTCCTTATTAGCATTGATATCATTACATTGTCAATTGTTTCTGTTATCATTAAAATTAGCACTAATGACTATCATCTAATTGTTGACCTTTATTCTAACACTTAGTCAGATGAAATGAAACGATAATCAAAGTAAACTAAAATAAATTAAACCATCAACAAACAAGACAGCAGACTTTATAACATATTTTATTGTTGATAATGATGAAATTTAATGCCATGTTTCATCTTTTTACACTTTCAGTCTTTTTCTTTTTTTTCAGGGAGACTGCAGAGAGTCTTTCTCTTTTCCGGAAATCATTTTTTTATCTATAGAAATTCTTTATTTCTAAATAAAGAATTTTAAATGTGTGTGCCTTTGCGAGAAAACAAGCGAAATTCATTTTGTTGTCGCTAAATTGGATGCAGCTCACTTGCCCCTCTCTTTAAACCAAAACACTAATTTGATTTCTGTATCTAGGTCAGCATTATCTGAGCTCTTCTCGTGCTTCTGTTTATTGAGCCAGGTGTGTTTGCTTGTGTGCGTGGGGGTGTGCGTGTGTGCATGAGAAATTGTGGGAATCCCCCGGTCTGATAATCAGTAACAAAGATGTTACAGCAGTGTGACAGAGTTCTATTTGCCATAACGAACGTCTTCATCTCATCACTTTCCCTGTGTTTTAATTTATATTTATATGTTCTTTGCAACTTATCAACTGCTAGCATCTGCGTTATTTCCAGGCGGATACACCACAGTGGACTGGGAATTTAGAGAATTCAGGCAAGGCCAACTCAAGCAGGTGGAGAAAAGTAGGGGCTATTTACAGAAAGAAAGGATAAGGAAAAAAAAGAGGTAGTGTTGGGGAGGGAAAAAAAGCTAGAGTCCTCTCTACTTGAAGTGTTTAGCAGACATGCTGTCAGACTCAGACTCAGAGGTTAGAGGGGATGATTGTATCGACAGGCTTTATTTGCTGGTTATAAGTGAAAAAGAGTCAGAAAGCAGGCAGGAGCAGAAAATGCTTCTGATGCAGAAACACGCTATAAATCACCACATGCAGTTCGTGCTGAATGAAAAATGAAAGCAACAAACACCTGCTGAATGTTGCCAATTTTCTCAGCACTCTGTATTAACTCAAGCATATTTGCTCCATCAGACAACATGCCCAATTTAATTTGGCCTAAATGGCTTTGAAGTATATTTCCACTTGGTGTCATTGTCAAAAGGCAAAATCTCAACTCTGTTAAATTGTCAATAACGTGATTATGATTTATGTTATTATGCTTTAGCATTTTCACATGGCAGTGGAGTGCCTCAGAGTATGGGAAAGAGGACAAAACCGCACAGGGTCACAGAATATGAACAAGGTTTGATTTAGTTCAGTTTTGTTTGCGCAAACGTCAGTTTGTGTTTGGATCAGTCACTTGGATTTATAGCATTCAGATTACGATGCAGTGAGGGGACTGACAGAAACAAATAAACTCTTCTTTGTGTATATGAAAATGTACAAACAATTTCATGCCATGTGTTTGAGCTTTTCAGTCTTCACTGCACACATTTGCACTTTCACAATTTATGCAGAGAATTAGAAACATTGTTCAGTGTGTACGGAGCTACATGGATGGGAGATTTTGTTTTTATTCAGTCCTTTTCAGGATTTTCTATTGATAAGGCAAGATTTAGTTGGCTCATTTGATTTACATCCTTTGATTTCAGGTGATTAAAAGAATATTTACAAACAGATGAAAAAATCCAGGAATGCATTTTTATTTTACCGTTATCCAGCCATTTTCAGGCTGCATTGAGGCTGCTGTCTTTTTCCAGTGGTCAATGGATAACAAGTGAGACACCTAGAGGTTCTTTTAAGGGTCCAATGAATCTACCAAGCATGTTTTTTGGCAGTAGGAGGAAAATACAAGATCTAGAGAAAAGCTATGCATGCATGGCTTAGAAGATGCAATCTCCAGTTCAACTGAGTGCATGCAAACCCATGATCTTCTTGATGCAAGTACTAATACTATGTAAACATTTATTATTCATTGATATGATATAAAGGCCTGGTAAACAAACACCCTGTGTCAATTCTTGGGTTTTATTGTATAAATGATCTTCAATTTATCATGTCCTAGAGATATTTAAATTTGATCTCGTGCTCAACAATTAACAAAACAGGGTGCCAGATTTGAAAAATAGGTGGTGAAAAATTAATTACGTCTATCAAAAACTCAAGATAAATACAAAACCCCAAGAATTCAAAGTGAGTGTACATTGTGCTACCATGACTCCAGTTTGGATAAGGTCAAATTATAGGAGACCCCAGAGTTTCCCTCAGAAAACCTGCAACGTGGGGATAGGGGTGCTAGGGCAGCTGGCAGTGTGGTTTATTTACATGAACTTTGTCAAATTGTAAAGGCGGATGCAGAGCAACGCATGTGCCAGAAACTGCCAAAGCATTTGACTTCACAAATAATTTCATCAGCAGATCTTTAACCTCTTTTCTTTAAAAACTGAGTACCACACTACTTCTTTTTTATTAACCCTCTCAATAGTGGCGACCCAAAGTCATTGTGTTGCAGGTGGATTGCTTGCGTGTTACAGAGTATACTTGATTTTAACATAATGACAGATGGACATATCATAATATAGCAGAGAAAAACCAGGCATTTTATAAAGTGAAAATTAAATATTCATGAAATGTAAATTGTGCACACAATTCAGAAAATGTAGCAAATGAACATTTGAGTAATTTAGGATTACCTAATTTCAAGGATAAGTATAAAAGACATTTGCAGGGCCTGTATTTATAATTCTAACATAAAAGATAAAGTTTTTAACTTTGCACATATTTCTAAGTGTACATCATCATTACATAAGTGAATAAAATTCATTAATATAGTTATCTTTACTGAAAGAATTTAGAGAGCATAACAGGTTAAAATTCAATTTCATACAACCAAAAGCGTAACAACACAAAAACACGGAATTAAGCAAATTTGGATCAATGAATAGCTGCAAAAACAGACACTTTTTTTAGGTGCAGAAGGTGATAAATGCATTTTTGCAAAAGGATATTTGCAGTATTTGTTGGTCATGAATTTACACTTAGCATGCCAACAAAATATTCAGATATCCAGAGTGTCACTGCAGTCTTTGCTCATACCTAAAACACATAATAGTTCTCAAGATGCTAGAGATCACAGAAAGCATTAATGTTGCAATTTAGTTTGTTTTACTGAAGTCAAAGGCAAAGTGGGTCTGTTAATAAAGAGCAGACTGCTGGTCTCCAGAAGAACAGCTTGAAAAATATTTTCAGACTAACCCTACACTAATATACAAGAACTGGTACAGAAAGTTTATGTTATCAGTATGCAATAAAACAGAATCAATAAGTTTTACCAGCAGCTGATAAAAACCCTATTCAGGGTTGATGGTAATTATTTTATTAATCTGAGTTTAGTCAATGAACACTTGGCCGTCTTGAAAAAGAAATTGCCCATCAGTGTAGTGGAGGGTTTTACACACTGATTAAAAAAAATAAAGCATTGGCAACATTTCACTAAAACAGAGTAATTTCTTCAGAAACCTCACATGTAAGTGACTTAGTTGTTATTCTTCACTTTGTCAACTGAATGGGTGCTGTAAGTATAAAGCATTTGTGATGCAAAGTAAGCCAGAGTTGTGTTTCTGCCACTTTGCTGAGGCTTTTCAGTTGGTGCTGCCTCATAATTTCTGACCCCACCCTATTCTCGCCACCGCCGATGCTGAGCTCTGTTTTCTCTCGTCTCTGTGGCAACCAGAGTTACTTGCCTTTGTGAATGTGTTTGTCCAAGTTAAGGTGTCGCCTGTGTGTTTAATGGACCTCCCAGTCTGCATCAACGTCCGTCTCAGAGTCCCTTTGCCTCCCTGCCCGGCGGAGTTGAGAGGCTGGGTCCTGCCGCTGTTTGTCCCTGGTGTCAGTGATTGCAAATGAGCTACAGCTGATAATGGCTGCTTTGTTCACTTTGCTAGATGTGCTGAAGCTGTGGTCCTGTGGACCAGGAGACGCCTGGTCAAACAGAGGCATACAAAGGCTCTGGAAATGGACGGCCACAGCCCATTCTCCACAGTCTGCTGTGCTGCCAGCATACGCCACCTTCCACAGCCATGCTGAATTACTACCCTCACAACCTTTCACACTAATAAAAGGATCTATTTTACTCAGTGGGAACAGTGACATTTGCTTTTTGACACATACAAAGGGTTTTTAATGCAAAGTTCTTTTGTGTTTTTTTACATGATTACTCAGAGGTCATATACACTATACTCGGTATGGGGTCACTCTTTATTCAGTTGCAAAAACCACACAAGCACTAAAAAATGCCGAATTTGAGTTAAAATTGATTTTTCTCTGGTATTTATGTGTAAGTGCTGATTTTTGCTTTTAGGATAATTTTTTTCTGTTGACTGGCATAGAACATAAAAAGCAGCTCTGATAATACAAAGAACTGGGGGGACTGCTCTCCATTATTGCACTTTTAGCACTTAGAATGCTGGGGAAATTTTCCACCTCACAGATTTCTTCTGGTTTTGCTTATTTTGTTACACTTAGATGTTTCAGATTATCAGGCAAATTTTTAAACTTTTAAATTGATGATTTAATTTATGAAGGGGTAAAATCATCAAAAACCAACCAGGCTCTATGTGAATTAACTGCTATGAAACATTTATAATGACTGCCAATGAGCCTTTTTCATCATTGGGAAGGTTTTCTTCACTCTTCCTTGCCACATTGGAGAGTTGTAAAGTATTACTACTCAAATGAGGTTACATCCTAACATTTCAATCTGATTTAAGCCCAGACTTTGACTAGGCCCCTTTAATTCTTTATGTTTCTTTAAACCACTTATGGGTGGACTTGTTGCTATGCTTTGGTTCAGTGTCCTTCCACATAATCCAAATATGCTTTAGCTCAAGATCCTGAATTGATGGAATGAAATTCTTTTTCAGGATATTAGAGCAGAATTCTTGGTTTCATTAGTTACGGCATCTTGAAGGAGCAAACCAGCCCCCATAACTTCACACTATTAACAGCAGGTTCAGAGGGTATTATTAGGGCTAACACCAGCTGAAAAAAAAAAATGATTTCAGTTTTTTTTTTCTGAAATACTGTTAGTTTTGCACCTTAAAAATAGAATGCACAGCTCCCAAAAAGTCACACTTTTTTCTTGTTAGTCCTAAGAATAGTTTTTTCCAAAGTCTTGGGAATAGCAAATATGTTTATTTGGAAGTATGAGACAGGTCTTTGTGTTATTTTTAGTCAGCAGTTGTCTTCTGCCTTGGAACTCTTTCACAGAGGCCAGTTTTGGTTTCTTTCTTACTCTTGAATCATAAATACTGATCTCAGCTAAGGACAAAGAGGCCTGCAGCACTTCAGAGGTCCTGAGATCATTGAAGACCTTTTGAATGATCCGAGTATGTGCTCTTGGAGTTTCAGGTTTTCTCTATAGCATTATGGTTTTCTGGAGTCCTCAAGACTTAGAATGGACTTGGTAATCATTTCCAGGCTATTTTTGTCTAATTTTAAATGTAATTCTATGATAAAGAAATAGCAAAAACAGAATAAATCTGTCAGTAGGCCAAATTGCAAAGATAACATCCATGTGTTGTACCTCTTATTTTAAATGAAACACCTCACAGTCAACATTTAAAAATGCCAAGAAATAATCTCTGGAGAAAATGCAACTTTCATCCTCATCTACCAGATGCTGTTTCTGTGTCTTGAGTGTTACCCTCTAGAGGAAATGGGGGATATGATTGGGAATTTGTTAGCAGGCTTCTATTTTTATGGTGATGGCATATATTCTGTTGGGCTTCTCGCTGTTTCTTGGGTCTTCATTTTCTCATCGCCTTCTTCTCAACTGAATCAGATGTAAAAACATGACAAAGTTCACTAACTAAAGCAGCTTCAAGCATGGAGCGCTGATATCACTATGAACAAAAGTTCCCCTGTCACATGGAATCCTGTCACCATTTAAAAGTCATCTAAATGCTCCCAATGCTTTAAAGAAAAGTTGCTGTAGATGTAGCTGCTGCTTTTCACCACTTGTGCCAAACGCCTCAGCGCCTCAATGTAGAACACAAAACCAGCAAAGGACGCCCTCGCAGTTTTGTTGAATTCGGTGGTTTTGTTCACCCTATCATGTTTGGAGCAGATTACAGTGTGTCCACACGTCCTTGCTCCCCAGGGTGGCTCCTGTGTGCTTCAGGTATTGTGACCAGGCAGGCGGGCTGGTGGACGTGGGCCCGGGGTGCCTTGGAGAAAAGACAGGACAGTGGCTGCGTTTGTTTGCCGCTGAAAGGGATTACAGGTCCTGACGGCCATGATTAATCACCCGGAGGCAGACATCTGAATACAGCCAGGGAAAAGGTTCAACTTTTTAATTCATCCCGCACACAATCTATTCACACCAGCTGTTGGCGCTGGTTTCCCTCATCTCCTTGCTCTTTCTTCTCAGTGACCATTGCCTCACGCCGTCTTTCTCTCCCCATTTACGCCACGTGTAATTATCTGGGGACGCAGTTGCTGTAATTGCGGGGGGTGCCTGGACAACGCTCTATTTTTATTGGAGATGGGTTTCTTTCTTCTTTGTGGGAGAACAGTTAATTGACTTTGTTAATGCTTTTGGGGATCAGTGATTTATCAACAACAAATGACCTTTATGGAGCTCAGCGGCACATATTGTTTACTGTGTGTGTCCGTGCATGCACAGATGTGTGTTGCTCCGCCGTGACCTTTTCTTGTGTCAGGTGTGTGTGGGGGCGTGTGTGTGTGTGTGTGTGTGCACGGGCAGAGAAATATTTCCCCCTCAAAGATCCTTTTTCCAAAACACTTCAAATTCATAAACATCTCTGCGCCGCTTCTGAACTGAAAGACAGACAGCCCAAATCCTGGGTTTTGAATAAATTTCACATCTCGCCATGTTCATATCCACTCATATGAGCAGGCCTTCTCATTAAGACTCAGCAGGTTATATGATGGTTTTGCTGGAATCCCTGGAGCAAAATGAACAGGGACAGCTACACTGCTTAATGCAAGGTAGCCTAGCAACAGATAGCGGGATGGCGATGGAAACATACCCTCATATTTATGTTTACATGAGAGAATGATTTGTCTGTCAGGCTGATGGATCCTAATGTTCTCCTCTCTCCGGGGCTTTTTCTTGTGCTGCACGCGGGGCCTGACACTTACCCTGAAGGACAGGCACCACCTTCTCCAACACGCATGAATACTTAATACTGTTAGGCTGCATTTATGCAAAGAATGGAAATGGCACAAGAACATGGGGGGAGAGGGCGACTAAAATGCATCAAAACATGACACGGTATGCATTGAAAACACTGAGGAAGGGTGTAGAAAGTGACGGCGGACATAAGAGAAGACAGAGTAGCGTATTGTTTCTTTTTGCCGCGCACTTCTTCTAACAGCATGCAAGTAATACGATTAGAGCTGAATAGAAAGCAGCCGTTTGGTGTGCATGGCCACCATTGACAACTGACAATATAAACTCACGTCACTTCCAGCAAGCACAGAGCTATATGATGGAGTCTGTCTTTACTGTATGTCCAGCTCCTCCAGGGACAGACTACATCAACTCAATTAGCCTGGCACAGCCTGAGTATCAGCACCATAGATTAGATTTCACCCTGCTTTGTTTACCAGAGAGCAGCCCACAGAATAATATCTATACTATTTATTTTTTTTCGCCCCTAAGAAAAATGATAATGGTTGGAGTGTCGATTACAGGCTCCTAGTGGGTGAAAGGCTAGAAGAGATATAAAGAAGTCTTTTTGTTAGCTGATAGGCTCATCCCTGTTCATCCTGGGAACTCGTTTCCATAGTTACATCAATGTTGTTGGAGTGAGAAGATCAGGTATTCCAGCGAGTGATCTTTTACATGAGCAGTGCTCCCTTTTCTATTGATTTCCATCCCTGGCTGAAAAAAAAAAAAGAAGCAGTCCACTGCACACTGGCTCTGTGATATTGTGGAAGCAATAAAAGGGTCAAAATAAACCAGTCAAAACAGAAGGTGAAAAAGCCCCACAGAACGTACTAAACTTTCTCAGGTGTCACATCCAGTTGGAGTTGGAAGAGGCTGAAAGATCCACAAATCACAAAACGTTGCTGACCGATACGTCAAACTAATCACAGTCTGTAACTGTCAGAGATCGGTGTGTTGTCAGCCACATGCCTGTGCGCTTCCTATGAAATCCCCATAACAGTGTGCTGTAATGCTAATGACTCTGAAAAGAGAGTTAATCACTGCAGCGCGGTTAGCCACATGCTTGCCTCTTGCAGCGTGTTTGGTGTGTTCCAGGGGTTAGCAAAACACTGGCGTAACACATGATCGCTCTTTATGAGGCTGGGGCCTGCAAGAGGGAGAGGGGGCCCACAGACGATGCTAAAAAGACGGTAATGACAGCCATTCACCGCAATCCAATTATGCAAAAGGGAGTCTAAACAATTCCATCATCCCCTAAATTAGATTGTCCTAACGAGATAAAGGCACCAATTAATCCTGAATTAATTTCTACAGCTCATTTTCCCCAGAAAACACTCTAATATGCAAATGCCAGTGAGAGACAAGGAGGCATCTTTCTGGTTCACAATACCACTGCATGTTGCTCTCATTCTTGTGAACTTGGACACATATTGTGAGAATAAATAAAGGATTTAAAGAAATCTAAAAGCTGGAATTTCATACAAAAGACATTAAAACATCATAAAAGTAGACTTTTTAGCAGGCTTTATAGAAGTTAACTCAGTGCATTCTTAAGTAAGCAACATAAGTGCGTATATCCAGTTCAAAAGTTCTACAAAAATATTAGGTGTTATCTACATTTTATTGATCGGTTGCAATATATTCCTGAGCCTTCCTGATCCCAGGGCTGTGCAATATCTCCCCTAATTTACTAGCAGATAAAACCAAAATTACAGCACAGCTGCTACAGCTTCAGGATTTTAGCAAAGCGGAAGTTTAGAAATGACTTGCGACTCTGTTGTAATGTGAGTTAATGTGTTGTCTTAATGGGCCGGCTTTCAGGTTCTGACAACAGAAACTGAAAAATATGTAAATGAGAGGAGCATTATGGGAATTTTGGCTGTATTAAAATACACTATATGTGAGCACTCACTGTAGGAGAGAAGCAAACAAATGTAGAGAGCTGACACCAGCCGATACCAGGCTGAATGCAAATGGCATATGATGACATCACCTGGCAATATTAACCCAATTTTCTGTCCAGGTTTGGGTTGTTTTCCAATGGAAATGTGTCTCCAACACTCTTTGGAAGTGTGTCTATGCTGGCTGAGCTCCAGTAGGTAGCACATTTGCAAAATGCTAATGTAAAACAGAGGAAAACGTGATATACATATTTTATATGACTCAATACAATGAAACACATTTAGAATTTCAAACCAGACTGAATTTTATCGCCCTATCAGGTCCTGCCAGCTACTCCACTCAATCTTGAATGCTACTTTAAACCACTATGTTTTTTCTCCACCCATTAAAAAAACATACGATTCCAATAAGAATTGCTGTAATACCCATGCCACACCAGTAGGAGGCAATAACGTTAACAGTAACAGCATTAAAATGCAAATAAAGAGCAACTTGAGCATGACTAAAGCCCAGCACATAGTGTGATTTAAACCATTGTTTTGTACTGGAACAGGTTACATTGTTGGATCTCCATATTACGTAATCTTGTCATTAACTGATGACAAGATTATGCGTCATGTGATAGAAGTTGCCAGATGGCATAACATGTTGTTGCAATAGAGTCACTTCAGAAAGATACAAAAGACGCATCAGTGCAGCAATTAATAGAAAGTAAGTTAGGGGTGATAACTCTCTTATCCTGAGAGTCCTGTGCAGGAAAAGAAGAGAAGGATGAGAACATGGCAAAAGGCGTGGAAGTGCTCAAAAATATGAGAATCATCACTTGATCAAAGGAGCAGCCACTCTGAACAACTCATCAGACAATTTCATATTGATTGATATTTTTTCATAGTTCATCTTTTTGTGTCCAGAACTAATTTATGTCGAACATTCCCTGTTTATTCTTTCACACTAACTTAAACCAAAGCCTTCTCAAGCAGAAGAATATTACAAAACTAGAAAGATCAGAGAGAGCGCAAAGAATTTAACTAAATTAAGTAATATGGAAGAAGAAATGAAGACAAGTAATTTGATTTGATAGTAACATTTTCAGAAAAAAAAAATCAAGATTAGAGTTTGATATTGTATTTATTTTGGTGACATAATAGATTTTGTGAAATCATTAAAAAATATTGATATAACCTGGTTGCATTGGGTCAGAAACATAAAATGAGCATTTGCAAAGAACATTTTAAAATCATTGACCCTAAAAATACTTTCTTACCAAAACTGGATGAGTCAGAGCAGCAGCATTCTCTAATAAATACACAAATGCCAACGAGGGTGACAAGTATTTTTCAAAGATAAGCTGATATTCTATTAGTTTTGTCACTTCATTGTTAAATAAAAAGTTAGGTTTTTGAATCAAATAAATCTCTGATACAATAAACCCAGAAACACAAACATATTTACTTCTTTCAAAGACTCAAACTGACAAAGACTCAAATCACAGCTGCAGCATTTGTTGCTTCTGTCTTTCAACAAGGTTGTTGTTCAGCTCTTTGTGGTAGTTTTGTCATTCCAAGGAAGAACTTTTTCTTTTCAGTTTTTAAGACTTTTGGCCCTGGATTTTGGACTGAGCCAGTTTGTTTCAAATTATTCTAATGCAGAAAATATTATATACCCTATTTAGTGTATGGAAATAATACTTTTGATTCACGTGACGTTTTCTGACTAAAATTATACAGTGCACATGAACACTGCAGATTTGTCTTTTCAACTATAGAAAACATTTTTACCCAGATCTTTTAAAAATGGCCTTGCTGGACTTCAGGTCTAGTGAAAATAACACCATGTCCCATAGAGGCACAAAAAATATATGACCTTGAAAGGTCTGACGCTCAAAAAGGTTTTGTCTAAATAATTGTCAATACATGTCAGTCTCCTTCCAATATGAATGAATAATCCTATTTTGGGAACTCCATTAGCATGTGTTCCTTATTATTGTGGGTGTGAATATGGGCAGGAACATGAGCCCACAGGAGCTGTGGAAGACGCTCTGATGATGTTTTTTGCAGCGACACTCAGGAATGGAGAACCTTGAAGCTGTGGTTTTGACAGACTCAATAAGAACCAGATATTTAATTTTGTCTTCTAGAAACTTATTGCTATCCCAAACATAAGGAAAGCAATTTAGATTAGCTGACTAGTTTCCTAGTCATAAAGATCTCTCTATAATGTGTTTGGCTTTTTTTTAAACGTGCAATTTTTGGATTTAGGCAAAAGATGCATGCCAGAAGTTTCTAAGGTTCGGCCTTCTCTCATGCAGAGACGTAATTCCTGAGCCAATCAACGAACGCAGTTTGCACTTGGCGCGGTTTGTACTACTCCTGAAGTGGTTACAGCAAAACGGGGAAGAACCATGTAGGAGGTTTAAATGTTGATGTATCAGGGTGGACGGGACAGAGGCAAAACTGGTTAAAGTCACTCCAGTGAAGAAGTACCTACTGGGTGTTTTTATTGCTTCCTGTCCAACTTGGCTTGGTAAGTTTTTCAAAGTAGGAAACCTGCAGAAACTCTAGAGCTGAAAGCCCACCAGTGGGAGAACCCGCAATGACAGACAGACAGAACCACTGCTGGAGCAGAACTGAATCTTTCACAAGCCAGGAAAAGAGGTGGATCCACATTTATAGACATGCAAGCTTGTTCTGCCAAAGTTGAACAATCCAGATCTGATGACCAGGGCATTATTTTACTGATCTGTGATTCTGGTGCTGAAAACTAACTGTTTAAGGCTGTTTTGAGACATTAAATTCATTCTCCCTTTTTACATCAAGCTGTTAGATAAAAATAGATATTGCAACTCAAAACTAGGCCATACACTTGTTTTTATTCTCCTGAAAGAACATTAAACTCTTGATAATCATTAGATTTTTAATAAGTTCTATAACAATATGTACCTAAAGACATCTTTATTTTAAATTGACAAATATTTCCTGTCTTCCTTTGTGGTAAAGGTCATGTAAAGGTCAAAAAGGCATTCTCCAAACAAATTTCTGATTCATTCATTCTGCTTAATCTGACCATAGTAATTATCTTTAAAAATGTAAAGTAATATCTGTGCAATATATTTACATACTGTTGCATTTTCAACTCTGAAGCACTGACAAAAGTGTCAGCTGAGCTGGTTTAGGTTGCGATTAATGCGGTTAATGAAAACTTATGGTTTCCAGTAACCACTGAAGCTTAGAAAAATCTGTTCATTGGAAAACAAAGCAATTAAAATATATTTTTTCATCATAATCATCATTATCATTTGAACAGTCTTAATTGTCTAGCTGCCAGCTGTCTTGAATCTGTATAATTGAGTGATCTGACATATTCTCTTGATAATGTCTCAGATGCTGAAATCTTGCATAATGAAAAATCAATCTTTTTACTCTAAGCCTTTAAGATTTTAACTGTTCCAATACATCATTTGCAAAATGATTCAATATAAATTTAAGTTGTTCTTACACTAACGT
This sequence comes from Brachyrhaphis roseni, assembly GCA_903066815.1. Classification (NCBI taxonomy): domain Eukaryota; kingdom Metazoa; phylum Chordata; class Actinopteri; order Cyprinodontiformes; family Poeciliidae; genus Brachyrhaphis; species Brachyrhaphis roseni. Next base: position 52,076 of record CAEFZY010075782.1, read on the forward strand.
ATAAATATAGATCTTTCTAGTTGTTTTATCATGCCAGATATCTGCATTTATCTGGTCTGGTTCCGGGTTTTGCTGTATTTTATTGATCAGCACCACCTGTGCATGCTCCCCCACCCCTGACAGTGCTGACAGAAAACAACCAGGCTGTCAGTTGCCAGGCAATATTCACAACCACTGGCCCACATCAGCTAATTACCAGCAGAAATCACGTATTGACAGACGGGCCTATGCATATTGATCGGCCAGCACTGCCACGTTCTAAATCACCAAACGCTAATGAATCATTTTCCGTTTGGGAGAGAAAGGAAAAAAAGCATCAGTCTTCAGCCTGACATCGTACCTGCATTGCATAAAGCACATAACGTGGATACACACCCATCAACCTGAACTCCCCCAAGACTGCTCATATACACACTAAGAAGCTCTCTGTTTTGCCCCTCTGTGTGTGTCTCATCTCTCTGTCTGTCTCCTTCCATTTTTCTCACCTCTGCCATCCCTCCCTGCGTGTTACATGGCAGTTATTTTTCATGGCGGCTGGTCGGAGGAGGCAGTAAATACCCCTCTCCTCAGACTGCGGACCCAGAGTGACCCTGCAACCCCTTCTGTCTCTGATGCCTCTCCCAAGGTCTCTCATTCCAAGGTCCCTCTGATGCAGCGCTCCGGTAGCACCGTACACCCTGTAATTCACCAGCCTGCTAGATCGCCTGCCAGGAGCTATTGATTTTTGTTTCCCCAATCTCCAAGAGAGAGGGAAAGAAAAGATTAAAAACACTTTGTCAGTTTGGTAGGGAATAAGAATTCTGCACAGAGGGACACCTAGGAGGGCACGGGGTCAGGGCTGAGATACTGTACATCTTAATGGCTTTAACTATTTCTACACCAAAAATATCTCTGTCTCCAGCTTCCTTTTTCTTACTTTTTTGTGCCAAGGAAAATTAAAAGACGACGAAGAAGGTATTGACGACCTCTGCCTGCTTTACATGCAAAACGCAGCCCAAATTAAAGAAAAAAAAGTTTGAATACAGACACTGACATGAAATGCTGGTCAGAAGATTCCATACACTTACTTGGCATTAATGTAATATTAATTATTGTTATGGCAACAGATCCAATATCTGTGTCATTCCTCAGACACTGAGAGTAAAGGACGTGTGAAACCATGAAGTTAACAAAAAAATCTTGATCTATAAAAATGCAAAAACAAAAATGACAGCTACAGTTTCCTTATTTCCCTTTTTTCCAAGATACATAACTTACATGGTTTACAGGGTCAAAAACTGTTTTGCTCCGTGTCTAAGTAATCCGTTGTGTCTAAAACAATCGGTCAATTCTTTTTCTTTTCTAATACAGTATATGACCCGACAGGAAGCAAGCCCTTCAAAATAAAACTAAATTTCACAATAAAAAATTACCTGAACAAATAGTCTTCTTAACTAAATTGAATAAAATAAAAAACAAACCATCACACAAATAACTTACATTTTTCTTATTTATGGCTCTAACAATTATGTTGCAACATGTTTAAAACTTTACGTACAGGCTTTTAACTTATCAATGCATCCCATTTAATATTTGGACATAAGTTGGTTAGCGACATGCAGAGAAAGCAAGTGCTTTTCAAAGCCATCAACAAGTTCTGGCATAAATTTGTGTGAAAATGTTAACACTTGACACACTTGATGGCACTTGACAAAATGTAAAGCTTCAGTCATTGACTGTGTGTCCTTTGACTTTGTGTTTTTGTGTTTTTATGATGTAAAGCACTTTGAGCTTCCTTGTCGCTGATTGGTTCTATACAAGTAAACATGACTAGACTTGAATAGCTGGCACCTCTTTCTGCTAGAAGAAATTGTTTAAATGAATTTTAAGCTTAAAAGTGTAGTCCAATTAAGCCCAAAATTATTCATACCCAAGATGGATTTAGACATTTTAATTTTCAATATACGATTAGTATACTTTATGTATATTGTCAAGTTTTCAATGTATAATTGTGAAGCTTTTATTAATACAAATCAGCATTAAATTATACCTTTACTTTACTTTATTGACCGTGCCAAGTTACAATAAAATTACAATAATGCAATAACAATAAACGTTCCAAGGAGAAGTATAAACTTATTAAAACCCACCCCTTCTCCAGCAACATCACAGAATGACCTCATCTTGCTTATATGTATTATATAAGTACACCTTCTTTCTACTTTACTACTTGATTAATGCAATACTTTCAATGATATGTTAATAATAGCTCTAATAGTATTAACTTTCATGCATTCTTTCATGCATGAAAGAATGCATGAACATTCTTTCATGCAGAAAGAATGTTCTGCGTTAACATTCTTTCTGAATGTTCATGCAGAAAGCTTAATGGATACAATCTGATCATTTAAAGCACATTACAAATATTACGTTGGTCTCCCTCGTGGTGTCAAACCGATTAGAAGGTTTCTGTTGGCTGTAGGGGGCATTTTTCATGAATGGGGTTTCTTTCAATGCATCCCACAGATGCCTGGACTAATTCGTTTCTGGGGAACTTGTAGGCCAAGCAACGCCTTCACTTCCTTGTTTTGTTTGTCTTGATATTCATGGGCATCCTGCTGCGGAGGGCCACCGTCATTGAGCTTTGTACTTTGACGGCATTAATATTAAGGCAGGATACCCGTGTTAAAGTCACTTAAAGGTTTGAAGAAGAGTGCCGTTTTCTGTTCTCACTCAAAGTCATAGTTAGAATGTTAAAGGTAGAACTCTTGCCTTATCTAATTATACAGTGCAGATTTGACACTTTATGTTGCCCAGTTTTCATTTATTCTCAATACAATTTGCTCAATCTCCCCCCAAAAAATACGAATTAGCTAACAGAACAGTGCAACATTGTTATGGATAAATGATTCTGTGTTTTTCCTCTGTCTCTTTTAGTTGCTTGCATGCTCACATACACACGTTCACACGCATGCACACCCCTACACATGTAAGGTTAAGGAAATGACTTCATTGGGGAACGCCCTGTTTAGGGCGTTGTCGAGACAGAGACCTAGAAAAGGTACCGAAAACTGTTGACCGGGGATTTTTTTGTGTTTCCCATAAGGAAGCATGGCGATGGACCAGTGCTGTAAAGGTAAACTACTTCTCTGTTATTCCAAAACAATGTTATCACTTATTTGGCCTAAATAAATTGGACTGAGGATTTTAACTCATCGAGAAGATCCCTCATAAGTAAAAAGTCCAGGACGACAACATCATAATAACACCACAATTACTTTTTTCTAGCTAAGATTCTTTGCTACAACTACAAAAATGATCCCCTCTTTCTGAATGTTCATACAAGAACCAATAAAGGAGGCTTCATACTGCTGTGATTGGTGCTCGCAATTTAAGAGCTCCTAAGCTTTAAAGCTGTTTTGCCTAATATTTGTTTTATCAGATGAACCTCAAAAATATGTCCTCTGAACAAATTATATTGTTTGAAAGAACACAAAATGAAGGGGATGAATGTTTTTATTTTTCGCATCATGGTATATTGTAAATGACATAAGAGCAAAAACTGTAAAAAAAAAAAAAACATGGATAGTTTCATTTAGCCAAACTCGGTAAAGCTGAAAACCAGCACATATAATAACCATGGTTGCCTGGATAGTGATCAGAGTGAGGTGTTTTGAATGACCTGTCTTAAGTGGTTACAAGTCTCTTTGGTGTTACTGAAAATGCAGAGGTGAATTTTCTAGCTGAACAGCTAAAAACGCTTAACTACTTTGGGTTGTACTTTAGCTCTTACTTACACTCCTTCACCAAATTTAGCTTAATAAAAACTGTGTAACTTTGCCAACAATCAGCCAGACCAACAGACAGATGAAAGTGATCTCATACCTCTGCACTGGCTCCAGGCTTAGCTGAGGAAAAAGGAAATGACTATGTACCTTTATTGCTCCAAATTAGATTAGAGCATGAAAGCACCAGATTGCTGTTCTGCATGTAAACGTAGTGTCTTGTCGTGAGTAGACTTTTTAAACAGTTCTGACGATTGTTTCTTCTTCCAAAAATGAGTGGGATGATGAATTGAAAACCCATGTGCTCTGAGTTCTGCAGTGTCTCATTTGAATCATTTGGGGAAAACCTTCACACTCGCGACGACGCCCGGTCAGACGCAGTCATGCTAATGTGATGCCAATACATTACCCCATCAGATTGTGTTATGCATGGACGACTCTTATCATTTCACCGTAACTTTCAGCTAAATGTGGAGACTGTTTTTCCTCAGATATTAGGTTTTGGTAATGGTGCCTTTCAGGGCCACTCTATTTTCCAGAATGAAATATTCATTCATTGGCGAGGACAGTCTTAGAGGAAGTCTGTCTAAAATGTGAATTCATGGTTCCAGCAGACATTTCTTCAATATTTGATAGGCCATCATATCTCTGTGTTTAATACTGTGCACTGGTTCCAAATGCTCATTTTGTCTGTTTCACTTATTTCTCTGTTTATTTTGGTTACACTTAACTAAATGAGACATTAAATTAGAATGTGGGCAAGTAGACCTTCCAGGAAGACTTGTTTACATATGTTGCTGAAATTTCTGGGTCACAAATCACTCTTTTTCTTGATTTGTCTCTTCCTTTTCAACAGGTTCACATCTCCTAAGTTGTTGTGCAAAGCCATCAGCAAGTGTGCACTAAATCAGCTTGATCGCTTGCCAAAAAGGAGATAAAAGGCTCGGAGGTGGGCATAATAATCCAAAGAGAGCGGGTGGTCTGCTTCGAGGCATAGCATTTTATTCTCTCATGCATATTCACTTCTAAGCCTCCGAGTATGCAGATTAGTCTTGTTTGAACAGTGATCTCTCCAACCAAATCCAAGTTGTTTTTCCTTTCTCTGCCTTCTTCTTTTCTTTTTCGCTCTCGATGCACCCTGCTGTGCTGGAGTGCTGGCACAAAGGATGTTACGTGCAAGGTTGTGCATGTGTAAGGGGGTGGGGATTTTTTTTTTTGCTTCAATTTTTTATTTTTTTTTACTCGTTTGCAAGTTTGGGGGCAGCCCGTTTTTTGAGCATGCACGCATGGATGAATGGTTGGCTTCGTGTCCATGTGTGTCGGTATCCGCCTGCCAGACACATGGCTTTGTCTAGTCCTGGCACCGTCCTCGGCTCAGCAGATGTTTTCCTTTTTTATCATCCTCCACTTGAACGGAGCTCTTTGAGGTTTAGGGAATTTGTGTTGCCTGACATTCAACTTGCTGTGTTGTTTTCTCTTGATTTTCTTAAAGAAACAATAAGCTCCTCAAAGCCTTGTTTTGATTTCCATGTAGAACAAGCACATGTGTGAAATCAAGGCTTCCCTCAGAAAAAGCAACCCCTGTTTTTAACATTGAAGTATTGCTCTTGCGTTGCATTTCTCTAAAATGTACTCTCTTTATGTAGATTAATAATAATGATTCCATTACCCATCGATCTATGTGGTTTCTATGTCTTCTGCTGTGCCAATTTTTATTGGCCCATTTTTTTTAAAGAAACTAAGCCAAAATAGAAACTGAATGTACATACATTTGGTTCGGGTGTAACATTGCTGCATTCAATGTTACCAAAGACTGAAGGAACTTTTCTTTTGAATGTTTCGGATAGACCTAATGTTGGACATTTTCTTTCATTTTCATACCGATTTCACTTTTTAAAACATCCCTCCATTGTCTGTTCCTGCTTATTCCCACAGGGTCATAGAGGGGCTGGTGTCTTTCTCCAGAGTTCACTGCACAAGAAGAACGGTACACCCTGGACAGGTTGGTAGTTCATCACAGGGCAACACAGAGAAATACAGAACAAAAAAACCATTAACACATACACATACTTAACTAAAGAAACCTTAGCGAGACCAAATAACCTAACAGTCATGTTCTTGGACTGTACGAGGAAGCCAGAGTACCCAGAGAGAACTCACACATACACAGGGAGAACATTCAACCACGTACAAAGGCCACAAGCAGGGATTCGAACCCAGGACCTTCTTGTTCATCAGTATCAACAACTCCACCACTATGCAGCCCTTCTTTTTAAAACATTTATTATTTTCATAATATATATTTCAATAAATATATCTATATTTTTTTTAATCTAAAAAAATCTAATTTGATGGCACTAGCTTTCTTTAACTTTCACTACATGGAGTGGCCCTTAGTAATAAAGGGAACACTGCTCAATAGTAAGGATGCTATTGTTCATTTTCATTTCCAGTCAAAGGATGCCAGACTGGGTTGGGCACATTGTAAGAAAGTATGGCTGAGCATCATGTCTAGTTAATGACCCAAACATAGTTATCTGATCAACTGCATCGCAGCTGGTGCTGAATTGAGAATCTCTTTTTCATGGATATTAAAAATCTTTTCACGATTTGTTGTTTAGGCAAGTATTTCCACTGGTCAACCCTGAACTGAACTGATTGATGTCATTCAAAATGAAACATTTCTGGACACCTTAAACATGGATAATAGCCCTTCCCTACGGTTACATTGTTAGATCATGCTTACAGAAACAATGAAAACAACATAACACGGTGCACGCACTACAGAGTGAGTTGAAAACAATTGCACACAGAAAAATGTTGTTGATTCTTGGAAATGAATCAACAACATTCATTTCCAATGCTGCTGAATTTGTATTTAGGCCTATCCTTTTTGTTCAAGGATAGGCCTAAAAGATGTGAATGATTGGCCTTTGATAGCATGTTTGCATCCTCGCGCTGTTCCAGGTGTACACACATGCTTGATTAAAACGCAAGCCCGAAATGTCACAATTGAAAACCAGTTCACTACATCGCCACTCCCACCTCCATAAAATTAAATCAAGCTGTCACCTGGTCAGCGCCACCACCCACCAAACATGCAAACACATCAGCAGACACACTGCCTTCAACTAACACAGAGAGCTGTCAAATAAAGCAACACTTGTAATTATGGGCGGGGGCGAAATTCAGATTTATTTATTCCAAAATGAAGCCTGCCGATCGACGGAGGGACAGTTCTCCTCCATCTGTCATCGTTGAAGCCACACGCGTCTGACACAAGGATTCATTTGTCTTGTCGTCTTTGACAGTCAGATTTTCCCGGCGCACTCCCACCAAGAGTCGCGCGGGATTTTTTGGAGGCAGTCTAAAAGAGAAAACACTCTGTGACAAGGAGTAGGCTCTTTATGAATGCAAATGAGTCTGGGAAAATTCAAAGAGCAGCAAGCAGGCTCCGAGGCTCCGGCATCCGTCACATCTCCCCCCACCAGGCGCTACCCACGCTTTGCCAAGAGGTCCAAGGGCTTACAGGGTCCCTACAGCAAGAGCAGAGATACTCATGGAAATCCTCTAGCCGACACACACAGCAAGAATCACCAGTGACTGGTATTTTCATGAAAATCAGAAGCTTACTATTTTTACATGCCATGCACAGAATGGCTGCTGGGCTTTTGGTTTTATTATAAACCATTCATCTCCTCATCCCTCTCTCTGTGTGGATATGTGGTTTGAGGATGCATCACTTGTATCACTCGACATTTGGCTCCCCTTTTTATTATGTTCCAAGGATAGTAAGTCAAATGCTATGTGACAGGTCAACCCTTTCACATCAGTCATCCTTCACCCCAACCCGGCCTCAGCTGCACAGAGACGCACCGGCATCCTCCACACCAGAAACATGAATAAAAGTGCCGCTTGGAGGTTTGTGAAACCTTCAGTTCAGTAAACCTCACCTACAGCGTGAGATTCATTGAATATTTCATATCGGTGAGTATGCAAATCTCTTGGATTTGCACAGAATGACAATTGCGAGAATAACACAATGTTTTCTTTCAACAATTGACTTTTTTTAAAAAAATCTTCACAAACTGTTTGTGGAAGTTTTCTGTGAAACTTCAGGCTGGGAAATGTTACAAAACAGTTTGAAGGGGCGTGCTGTGGTGGCGTAGGGGATAGCGCGACCCACATTTGGAGGCCTTGAGTCCTCGACGCGGCCATCGCGGGTTCGACTCCCGGACCCGACGGCATTTGCCGCATGTCTTACCCCTTCCTGTCAGCCTACTGTCTAATAAGGGACACTAGAGCCCACAAAAAGCCCCCTGGTGGGGAAAAAAAACAGTTTGAATGTTTCCACACCGCCACCAATCAACAGTCCAAATAATTGGGCAAATACAAATATTATTAAATCTAGAAATTCACTTACTTTTCAACCATGTATTTGGCAATGGGGACATAGGAAATAATTTAAACTTGTTCAGCACTGCAATACCAATAACATTCATATGGAATACTCTAAATACAAATGATCAACTGTTGACGCTCCAGAGATGACAATGTAAACTGGGCAACCATGATTCTCACTCAAAGTCAGGATGAGACAGATGTTTAGAATTATAGCAAGAATAATTGGAATCTTCCCTTAAAGTAAAACTATTGAGGGGAAAATCAGAGCTCACAATCAAAATGGTTGTTACGTACATACCACTGAATATTTAGCTGCAGTAATTAACATGCTATACTAGTAGTACACAACCTCTGCTGGTAAATGTGCAAGTCCAGCGTTTTAGTGCATCAAATTCTTATAAATACATTGTTATTGGACAAACATTAGGTCAGTTAGTCTGCTGAATTTGTATTTAAGTATGAGTGTGAGTGCACAGTTTGTCCTGTTTCAATCTCAGTAATGTATTGACATTTCTGTCCAGGATGTATGTACTCTGCGTGGTTTTATCTTATTGCACAGTGACTTAGTATGACTTTCGTGGTTTTAGATATGCTAAATGAATAATCATCGCTGACACAAAAATGTGTTATGAAATGTTTAATAGTCAAACAACAGTATTGTCTTTTTCACTTTATTTGAATAATACTGCATGTCAGGAGTTTGTGTCTGAACATTTCAACTGCTCTGGCCTGTTGTGGAGGGAAAAAAGCAGCTGAGACAAAAAGTGATTCTGTTCATTTGTTAGTCCATCTATGTTTCATCAATGATCCTCACCTATGGATGGATTTATTGATAGGGATGGATTTATTCTCCTTTCTCAGAAGAAAGGAGAAAACTCATGATTTGTTTATGATAACCTTGGAACAGACATATAAATATAAATATGACTGAAATCTGTTCTTCACATACCTTCATCCACATATTATTCATACTGGACATATTTTCCAACCAGGAAAGTATGTCCAAAACTACATACAAATCATTTACACATCTTTAAAAACAATTTCTTTAAATGCAAAACTGAATTGAGAGGCGGGCTGGGGAGGCAGATTTCAGTTTCATTTTGCAAGAGTTCAGAAGTAGATGGACAACCACAGAAAAGTAAGTGTATGGAAATGCTGACTCGGCTGCTGTCGCTTAATCTATTTGAGGCGTGATTAAAGTTTAATTCATGCCCATCTCCTAATGCTGGCCGCTGTGTGTGCTCCTCGGCAGTGGGTCAGTGAGTAGTTTCAAGCTGAGCCCAGGTCTTTTCTCTCTGTCTGGGCCCCACTTTATTCATGCCTGAGGGACAACAGGAGCTGCAAACAACTGAATTTTTCATCAAGGTTACTTCCTGGAGAGCTGTGCCAGGCAGTCGCTGCTTTCTCCCGAGGTGTGTTCCTGCCTCATACATAACTTACCCTGCTCTGACCTGCAGCTCTCTCTGGGAGGAGCTGTTTGACCCCGCTCCGGCGGCTAGAATAGGAACTGTGGAGTGTTTTATTAATCCTGAAGTGTCAAGAACCGCTTTCGGTGTTTGTGGTTAAGTCACGCTTTATTCTTTATAAACAGCTTAAAACACATAAATATGCATTTGATACATGTTATGATGCAACCACAAATTTCAATTTATTATAAATTTTTTCCAGTTTTATTTTACGGAGAAACACAAAGTAGTAAAGTAGAAGGAAAGCATACATTCTGCCAAAATATTTTACTAATACAATTTGAAAACAGTGTGGTGTGTAGTTGTCAGTATATGTGGAACCACCTTTTGCTGCAGCTACACCTGCAAGTCTTTTCGCTGTGTAGCGTAAGCGCAGATATACTAGATGTAGAGAGTGAAGATTAATTTCTTGTTATGGATTCTATGCTGGATTTAGGTCTGCCCTTTGATTGACACATTCCAAGACATTAATAAGCTTTTATCTAAACTATTATTGGTTTTATGTTTAGTGTTATTGTATTCCACTGGAGGGTGGTCCCAGGGTAAAGTCTTTTGCAATCTTTGTTCTTTTTATTTCCTTCACCCATTTCCTTCAACAACTTCCTGTACCTGATGATGAAAAGCATCCCTTCAGAGGGTTATTCTGTCACCGCCAAGTTCCACTGTGGGGAGAATACGTTCAGTTTAATCTGCAGTTGTACTTTTTTTTTTCACACTTTGAATTTTTGAAAATACCTTTGCACTAATCTGACCAGAGCACCTTCATTCACAAATGTTCTATGTCCCCTAAACAACTTGTGAAAAACGTCTCCCCCATTCCCCTTTAATTTATTCAGGAATATTTGTATGGAAAATTAAAAATTTCAAAATTTTATTGTAAAAACTTTTTAAAACCATGTATCCTTTCACCCCACCCCCATCACATAACTTTTAATTGTTCTGACACAGGAGAATCCAATAAAATGCTTTAAAATGTGGGTTATAATGTAATGAAATGAAGGAGTGTGAATATGTTTGCAAAGCGATGTGTATACAATGCTTACATTTTGTTGTTTTCCAGTCACAAATGCCTGATTATGCTCGGTGCATCCTCTTTCTGTTTTCATCAGCGCAGCCTCACTGGATCCTGGTAAACACAACTCCACAAATTCAACTAGTTTACGTTTCTGTTGGGAATACCGACATGCTCTGCATTAACATTTTTATTCTCTGAAGAACAACTTTGGAGCTTCTGGAGGAAAAAAACATGCACTATTTATAGGCATATTTTTTACATCAAAATTCATTTGCAATTAAAATCAAATCCCACATTTTATCAGAATATTAATGCTTCAGCAACACATTCTGTTTTAACGGAGAGAAAATATGCAATGTCAAATGATTTTTTTTTTCCCCTTGCTCATTAAGGGTGCAAGTGCTGCTTTCTCTGAAATACCGCAATCAGAGTCATAAACAAGGTTTTATTTATTCTGCTTGGAGTTTACTTTTCCGCCAACATCCAAGTAGTAAGGTCATTTCTGTTTATTGGCTTACACTGGAATAAATTTGAATTTAAAGTGAAAAGAACGAGCTCTTTAGATCATATTTCACAATAATCAATGCTGTTTTGATTTTTAAATCAGAGCTAAGAAGGCAGGGTGAGCGCTTGTTGGAGGCGCTTTCACTGATCGGAACCTGAGGGAGCATCACAAAGCTGGGTAAAATGTATCGAGAAATTTCTCGTCATCACGTCTGCAGAGCGTTTTTAGCACTTCTCTAAAAGACCTACAAGAAAGCCCTTTTCACATCGTGACCCTGCAACACCTAGAAGAAGATAAAGCTGGATGGGGTTTGGTCTGCAGACTTCCATTTCAGGGCTGTGCTGCACCGTCTTCCCACTTCTGAGTGTCAGACATTATCACCACCACTACCCTCAACCTCACCCTGCCCCTTGTGACAATTACTGGCTACCTCCCTATTCAGCACGTAATGAGAAAACTGACTGATCGATTTCTGTCGGCCCAGTGAAAGAAGGCGCAGGCCGGCCTCTGAGGCACATAACTGCACTGTGTCCACATTATGAACTGGCCTTTTTAGAAACAAAGGGAAAAAAATTCTGCTATATGTGAAAATTGATGTCGGTAGTCCTCTTTTTTAATGATAGATGGAAAAAAAAACGTGTCTTACAGACAAAATGAACGTCCTTGCTGCTGCTTATAAACAGTTGAGACATTTCTTTAAGAAAACCTGTAAAAATTCCCATTAGAGCAGAACTTAGATCTAATAGGATTACACATTTTTTAACCTTTTTAGATTTCTTTATATTGAAAATACTCTGCAGATTTGACATTTAGCATTGGAGGTCAGTTACAGAAACTGTATTAAGCTCTTTATATTCAAGACACTCATCGTCTCTCCTTCCTATGTCCAGCGTTCGTTAGTCAAAATACAACCCAACCTCTGATATTGACTCATTGTCGTACACAAATGTTTTAGAAGTAATTGGTTGTTTGTACTGGACTAAGCTTATATGTTGTTCTGAAGCTTGAAATGGCTCCATAGAAGTTTTTTTTTTTTTTTTTTATATGACTTTGGCCAGAAATGATACAGGAGAGATTAGAGTTTTCAAAAATTAAAGAACTTTTAACATGCTAGTCTTAGCATTCTATGTTTATTATCCAATATCTGCATAGAATTTCTAAAACAAATAATGGCAAAGTGTAAAAGACTTTAACATTATTTTGATCATCTTAATGTGACACAGATTCAAACAAATAAACAAATCGAACAAAGTGGGAGGACTCATGAGGTTAATTAACTTACCAGCCTCTGACTAAATGCAGCTATGTGGCCTGTGTCATTTCTTAAAATGACTGCAAACACATCAAGACTTGAGAGCCAGAAGCTTCCAGAAACTCCCAATTAAGAGGTTGTGTTTGCCAAAAGTTGAGTGGGGTTCATAATTTACTTTTCCTGTAAGCCCAGTAAACCCACAAATATCTCAAAGGACACAATGTATTTTTTAGCTGTTATTTCTAGAAATACAAACACTCACCTTGTTACATGAAACATAAGAGGTTTTATTTTGGCCAGTCCTTGCTGTTGCTAAAAATGGCAAATATGAAGCGAAATGGAGCAATCCAGATTACTCCATTTGCTTATCACTCATATCTGAACCAGAAATAAATTCTGTGCTGTTGCTGTTTTTCAGGATGAGCTGTGACATTCCTTTTACCCAAACAGGAAACCTTGCCATTACTGCCACCTTCTGAAAACACAGAAATGTAACCTGTTTCTATGTTTGACAGGTCACTGTGATGCAATATTTGAAGCACAGAAGAAGTGAAGCGAGAGGCGATTGTGTTGTTCCTCCCAGGAAAAGTCTCCTGGGTCAGTCTGCATTTCCTGTAAAAACTGCACCATAACTGTCAAAATAGGAAGGGATGGTCATTATGAATTTCCTTTTATTGTCATTGCAATATTATGATAATAAAGTATTTCATCATTTCATATGCTGTTTTGACAGTAGCCTATATATGTTACTGAATACAGTCCAAACCTCACAAGCACAATTACTGCTTTAAACTACCCATTGTTAAATATGGGTAGTTCATATTTAACAGATATGAACTACCCATGTCGTTCATCTATTTGGTGAACGATCACTAAATAGGTGATCATTCAAGTACAACAGTTACACTAAGTTCATCCCAATTGCAGCAGTTTAAGATCTGCTCTATCTTTTAGCAGATCGAGTTAAACTCAAGATAGAGTTTAACTCTATCTTGATAAATAATGATTCTTGTCTTCTTTTTCTTCAATGATAGACAATACAATCTACTTCCAAATTTCTTCAACTATATGCAGTCAATACACAAAATCAGCCTTATCAGCACAACTAGTATCATCACGAAAGCTTAAAGCCTGACAATACTGTTACAGCCTAATCCTAGTATATTTCTTACCCTAACAAAAGTACAACAATCATTTTGCGAAATATTAATTTCTGTGTTTTTTTGTTTTTTTTTTTGAGGACCCATAAAATCTTGGGTGCCCAGGCTGCTGTCCTTATACGCACTTTTCTAAAGTGCAGCCCTGTTTGTGAATGCCCAGGTGTATGAACGGGGCGATGCCTGATGTGGGTCTCTGTTACAACTCAAGGCTCATGAGATGTTCTTCACAAACCGCAGCATGTTTCAATAAATCCATGCTGATTTACTATTCCTTTGACTGATTATACGAATGTAAATATTCAGCGGGAAAATATATAGTCGGGCTGACAGAGTGTCTTTTGCAAGCACCACCATGCCGCCCTGCTGGGTCAGACCTCCATTGCCACTCACAATTATTTATTAGGCAACATATTCACTCTCTATCCATCACCGCATTGCCACCCGGCCCGGTCACATCTCTTAATGTTTATTACAGTGTCCCACCTTCCACCAGGAGAATGATTGACGCTTTCGGAGAGGACCGAGGTGGGACTTGCGCGCTCCTTCCTCTCCAATCGTGGCTCGAAGGGGGCGGAGGCTCTTCATCCCATACTCTGATTATGAGTCAGTTACCAGACATAAGCGAAACAATAACAGTTGGTGGGCCACTTTGCGCTCAGATCCTTCGCCGGCAAGTTGATACTTTCAGCGCCTTCTTGGCGCGTCGAGGTCCCGATTATTTGCAGCCTATAGCTGGGGAGCACAACGCGCTCCACTTTTAATCAGATTAGGAACCTTTAATGTTCAACCCTGTTTTTCCTTCGTCCCTAACGTAGCGGTGCAGGAGTGGCCAAAGCCAAATGCAGCGATTCAGATCAGATTTCACCTAAACCAGCTGGGAGAGAGACCGACAGAGAGGGAGAGAGAAGAAGAGAGAGAGAGATCCGAGAAGAGAAGAGAGAGGGTTTGTCAGTCTCCCTCCTCCCAAATCCAGAAAAGCTTACCAAGGAAAAAAGGAGGAGTGTCTGGGCTCAGATAGACGCGAGGAATCCAGAGGAATTTCCCGAGGATTTTTTTTCTCTTCCTTTCCCCCTCCTCTTCACATCAAATTAAAAACAACAACAAGAAAAAAAAAAAAAAAAAAAAAAGTTGGAGGGGAGGCAGCGGGGACCGTGGTCAGGGATGGACGAGCAGCCGCGGCTGATGCACTCCCACGGGGTAGGCATGGCCGGACACCCCGGCCTGGCGCAGCATATGCAGGATGGCACAGCGGGGACGGACGGAGACGGAAGAAAGCAGGACATCGGAGACATATTACAGCAAATAATGACCATCACAGACCAAAGCCTAGACGAAGCGCAGGCAAGGTGAGACGCAACTAAAAACACGCGTGTTTATTTATGGGAAAAGATGGAAATATCAGAGGAAGGGGGGGGGAGATGATACTCGCTTGTAACAGAACTGCCTGTAAATGAAAGCAATAACGCCCACTGAAGTGCCGAGACTGCACGAAAGCGACAGACGAAACCTTAAAAACTTGGAAGATTTCATAATTTGACAACTTTTGTGTGATCATTACCTGTCAGAATTTATTAATTAGCGCCTGATTATTGCGGATTAAGAAAAACAGACCCGTTTTATCTATGAGGGTACTTGGCAGCGCAGTTACTCTCAGTCTTTTGGCTTAATTGTTACAAAGGAGCTTACATTGTAATCCTGTGCCATAATAACAGGATGCAGATCCTCTTCTGTGGTTTGCACCCAGCATTAAAAATAAAGACGGAAAATTAAGGAAATAAAGCATGTAAATGTTTAAGAGGTGGGGTGTAACTGGATTGATTTTTGCCCTATTAGTGTGTTATAAAAATATCTACATCTTCAATATCTAGCGCAGTTAATTCTAAAATTACTTTTATTTAGATGCACCAATAAGCTTTTCTTGGCCTGTGCCGATTTCTTGTTTTGGTCGAGATGTAACCTGCCGATTCTACAATCTCAATTCTCAGTTGTCTGACGCTGATATTTATTTTATTTTTTAATTCTACTGACCATACAACATAAAAGAGAATAAAATGGTACCTCTTTGTTAATGGTGGTAGTATAAATGCAAAATAGAATAAAAAAAATATTACAAGACATTAACGGTCAATAAACTGGCCAGGTTTTACTTGTAAGAATTTGACCTGCCAATCATCAATCAGAGCCAGTGAAGGGAAATTGGTTGCCTCTCATCTCTAGAGGATTTAATTGTGTATATTTTACACTGCTTCAGTATTTTTGTTCTTGTTGTTGAAATGTTCCAATTAAAAACAATACATTATTTAAAGCTGACCTGAAAATACCAACACAATGAAGGGAAAAGTGGCTGATTTCAGATGGTGAATATTTTGCCATGCTCCTATATATTTTTTTTAAATTGTTGTTCACCAGTTAGAGCCCATGAAAGGAAAAATGACCAATGTCTGTGTATATTTTACCTTACTCCTGCAGTTTAAAAAAACCAAAAAATCTAAAAAGTGAGATTTTGATTTGATTTGCTGGTCACAGATTAAAGTCAGTGAAGGAAAAATTGGCTGAATCCGAACTCTGACTGAACAATTGATGCATAATTTTACCCTGCTCCGTGCTTTATTTGTAATGACCAAAAAAAAAAAAAAAAATAGATGTCTATGTTTGTTTGCTTGAGTATTGACCTGGTTATTGATGTGCTGTCTTCTTTTTAGGAAACACGCACTCAATTGCCATCGAATGAAACCTGCTCTGTTCAACGTCTTGTGTGAAATAAAGGAGAAAACAGGTAAGGACGCACATAGACGAGAAGCTTTTTGGCTGTAACAGCACCATCTTTGTGTCTCACCATCACTTTTTTTTTTTTATAATTGGATTCAGCTGTATAAATACCACGTCCCGTTTTTACCTGCAACGTGGAATAAAACATATGTGAAAAAAGCAGAGAAAACCGGCTGCTGTTGGACAGCAGTGTTATCATTTTAGCCTTCCTCACCCCTCTCTGTGGGGCTTGATGTCTTGTGCTAAGTGAACAGTTTTTCACGCAAAGGTATTTTCTGTTTATGTTCACGACAAGGGTCAAAGCCACTAAAAGGAATGCGTGAATTATCACTAATTTAACAGCAGATTAACAAAGGAGAGCGGCTCATGTGATGAAAGGCTGCGAGTTGTCTCGGAGGGACGTGGCAGAGCGGCGCTTTTCAAGAGAGGAAATAAAGGAAAATATCCAATATAAGCTTATCTGAGAGCACAACTTTGAGGCTGTCTGCGAGGTTATTGAGAGGGAGCCTTGTCACTTTGTCGACTGGCTTGTCGCGTCGCAGCCGTGCGAGATGGCTGAGAATAAACACAGGGGCCGAGCCGCATGGAGGCAATACTGTTTTCATTAATATAACATGAACTTCTCCGCGCTGACATTTCATCTGTATGAGTCAGGGTTTGGCACAGGTTTCTCTAAAAACAAGAGGGGAAACATGTAGACACTTGAGATTTTCATCAGATTTACAAAGAGCTCAGGCCCCTGCGGAGGAAGCTACAGTGCAGGCTGGGGGCCCTCGCTCCTAAATTGCAAGGCTCGGAAAAGTGAAAGAGTAATGCCTGGCTCTTTGTAAACTGTCTGGCGTCTCCCTGGGTTCAACCAGAGTTCGTTTCCAAAAAGAAGAACAAAGTGACTTGGACCTTTTCCTGGCTTTTCCCCCTTTGCCTCTCCCCTCTTCCCACCGTTCTTGGCAACCAAGCTTCTGACAGGAGAGAGGCTCCCCTCAGACTGCAAATTGTCCTCCCCTATGTTTAGTACCAAGTTTGGAAATGAACATGTTTCAAAAGAGCTTTTATGTTTTTTTCTCTTATTGCTTTGCTATTTTTTTCTGTTTTACTCAACGAACATTCACCTAACCTAAACATCACAAATCTCTCGATGTCTTTTCCAGCTTTATGAAGAAAAGCATGTAGAATCTATGAATAACGTAAACACCCCCACTCACGCAAACACAGGCACACACACACGCACACTCCCAGAGACACCTAAAAAAAAATTCCCCCTGTCTGAAATTGAAGAGCTGAGCTGCGGCTCATCTTCGCCTATAGGAGGGTTTGTGCAGACGAAACTGAAAATCCTTTCACTGCAGTGACAGAGAAAATGACTCAAACCTTCACCATGGCATTTACAGCCAAATGTGCTGAGTGCAGTGTATGCGAGTGGAGTACAGCCTGTAATTTGTCAAGACTTTTTTTATATTCTTTATAAAGAGTCAGCTTCTCCTTGCTTTTTACATTGTTGCAGTCATAGTGTCTCCGAGAAGAGATGACGAGCACGGCGGCTCCAATTCAACCTTTTACCAAAGAGAGGAAGAGTTTCTCTACATTAGCGATCATTTGCTGGATGTATGAGCCATGTGCGCCTCTTCCTCGCACATGGCTCGTGAGCGTTGACAGCAGCAATATGGGTCACTGCCGCAGTGAGGTGTCCATTGGCAGGCAGCTGATAAACAAGGCGGGAGTGCATGCCAATAGTGGACAGAGGAAGCCTTAACTGATGACCCCGTGCCACCTCGCTCCCCTTTTGATTTGTGCCGGGGTCGCTGCAGTGTCACTGCGTTGGAGTATTTAGCAAGCTTAAACAAGCTCAGGTCCACACGCCTGGCTTATAGAAAACCAACAGCGAAGGTTTATGTTACCTCACTTAGAGACGGTCTTTTGGCAGCTAAGGTCGTGTTTCACAGAAACATCTTCCTCCCGCCCTCCCGAGCCCTCTGCCTTTTTGAATCTTAAACTGTCGGCATTGTAAGCGTGGTTACTAAGAGCACTCGGGTTTGTTTTCCTGCGCTCTGCTTCATATCCTGTGACTAGGGCTGGAAAGCGTCTTTGTTTGCTTGGAACCATTATGGCGAGGGAAGCTGGCACGTACAGGTTGACTAAGTAAGAGAAGCCAGACACCAAGTCGGTGTTTCTGGGTGTCAGATTTCAGGCCGGCTCACTCCCCACCACCGCCGCCGCCAGTTTCTCTCTATCTGCGGGCCTGGGACTGTTTCATTTCGTCAGGCCTCTCTGTGTCACGGCCTCACATTACATCCATGCAGACTCCGGTCAGATGGAGAGCTCCTGCATGACTAATGTGATCAGACGGATAATGCATTACACCGCTTGAACTTATCAAAGCTAGAGACCTGCTGAATCAGTCTGTCCTGCTAACAGCAGTCCTACGGAGAGCCTGCAATGCTAATTAGGCAAAACATTTTAGAAATTCACAGCAATTAGAGCTCTTTAAGGCTTCTTAAAGGAATGGGAATGCAATTGAAAATATTACGCTTTTCGGCATGAAGCAGACAACAACTGTTATTATTTAACAGCATGGCGCTGGCATGGGCTTCTTACAGGTAGGGAGGAGAAAAAGGTTTTTAAAAAGTTACAGTTTCAATATAGTAAAAAGAAAAAAAAAAGACCATACAGTTTCTTTTAATGTTCAAAATAGTTCTAATGACCCGGTATGCAACAGACATGATTTAAACATTTATGATACACCTGCATGGCAAAAGATCCCGTATTTTTTATTAATTTGACAGTAATACAACATAATTACATATTTAGTACTATACTTGTGGGTGGAAATAACACATTTGAATCTGTAGTGTCATTAAGCATTTCTGTAAGACAGACTGTGCACTTGCAAGACGCTTTCTCAACGACAAAGTTCAAGTTTGTTTTCATTCAAGAAAAATGGTTGTGATGGCGGAATAATCCTAATTTCTAACTGGAAATATTATACACACGAATACACCATGCCATCACCTCTGTCTAACACTGAGATACGGAAACAGACAAAATATCTCAGTGGAAGTTGAGGAATACAGTTTAATTTGTAAGCCCAGCATCTGTGCTTTTTCTTATGCTTGTCAATCTCGGCTAAAGATGATGCCTTTATGTTGCTGAAAAACAAAAAAAAAGCTTCTCTAACTTCCACTTCCAGAAAAGATCGCAAAAATTTTAGCATATATGTCTAGAAGATATTTGAAAATTTAATTTAGTAATTATTTTTATGCATTTCAACACAACAGTGCTCGTTAGCCAAATTTCAGTGTGTAAGTAATGGGAGAGATGCAGTAGACTAATGCCCTCCTCCCCCACTTGCTGCTGCACACTGCTGATCAGCTGAATGAAATGAGGCTGCTACATGTTTAGCTCACTTAGAATGAAAACATATTCACGTGTTTAGTTTTATGAAAATATTTTCAATAGCAAAAAACTGTCCTGGTGTGAAAACTTATCAAGGTTTCACACTATTAAACTACAGTCGACAAACCACGAGTAACATTTCTGTTAAGCAGCTGACTGCTGGTAAATACCATGTGATCTTACATTTGTTGTCAAGTTTTCTCGGAACCTTTATACATAATTAGACATAATCCTGAGAGTTGCTTGGAAAGTTTGGCTTAAATGGAAAAAGAAAAACAAAAACAAGAAACCTTTTTCTTAAAAATGACTGAATTTACATTTAAACAAGCATTTACTAATTTATGACTTGTCTGACTATTAAATAAGCAATTTATGCAGTGACTCCCTCACAAGTCTTGATGGAAACCTGCAGGTGCATCGCTATAATGTCAAATGGCTATTTCCAGCATTTCCTTTAATATCAACACTAAACGATGATGGAGGTACTCGTTGAGCTCCTGTGCAGCAGTGGATAAACTGGTCACTATGGCTCCCAGTGCTGCTGTTTTTCAGTATTTAATTGACACGGCTGTCCATGATGAGTTCAGGGGTTAGTGTTGCCTCTCTTTGTTACTCTCCTCTCATATCCAGTGACAGATGGAGGCATTAGTCTCCAATGTGGCGCTGTCCTGAAACTAATGGCTATGTCCTTGGTTTCCCCGTGCTAGCTGGGAGACTGTATATCTGTCCCTGGCTTGGAAGTGCAGAAGCAGCAGTTTATCCCCCACTACCCCCAGCCTCTTCATGTTTTAGTTTCCACGGAAATAAGACCGAGCAGGACTTTGTCTGCTCTCTCATAAATAACCTCAAAATAAATAACTTCAAAATGAGAGTGAAGTTTTTTTTTTTTTCTGTCTGAGAAAAGCAGGCTTTGATTTGTGAGCTTATATGAACCTCTTACCAGAAATGTTCATCCAAGTGAAGGATAATACCAATGTGATATATTTTTACGGAGGATGTGCAGATTGTAGCTTTAAAAGTAAGCTACAGGATGTAAAAATAATCTGCTGTACTTTTTTTAATGTCTCACTTTATATTCGTATTTCATTACCCGTGTACTTCAGGAAAACCTGCAAGTATTTCAGCCGCTCTCCTGTCCTCCAGCATAAACTCACTTGCAATTAGGACAGGTAATATATTATGCAAATGTTGACTGGCTTAATTGAGACATGTTAATCATGTTTTAAGAGGCTAATTACAGCCCTGTATATCTGAGGTGGGAGTAGTAATTAGCCGTGATAACAGATCTGGCTGTAGAGTGGTCATATTCAGTGTTGCGATGTATAACTACAGAGAACCTGTGTGCTCATTTACAAACACCTGAGCATTTCTTTTTTTTTTTTTATTTTGCTATGTTAGCAAATGTCTAAACAATGCCTTATTGCTGGGCTTTGTTTTATTACTGCGTATTGTGTACACAAGAATGAGATGAGGTGAGACATTAGCAATATTTTTTAGGAAAAATAAAGTCAGGATTCTGTGACATTGATTAGATTTTTATCACGATATGTTGCGGTATTAATTGCGATGGTGATAAAAGTGACAATAAAAGTTATTTTAAAAATTCATCAGTCTGTTTGGCTGTTAAGCTGTCACTATACGCAGTCAAAGCCTCCAGCGAACAATTACTGCTATAAAAATACAATGTGCCCATTATTAAAAAGGGTACATCACGACAACAGTTGCATTCATTAGTGTAACTTTGGTGCTAAATAGTTCACATTATTTGCATTCAGTCATCTTTTGAAACATAAACACATTTATTGTTGATGAAATCAACAGTAGAAAAATAATCCAAACAGTGAAATAACAATTCTAACCATTGTTTTGATCATAATAATTATTTTTCATAATTATACAATTGCCTGTCTCTACTAAGAAGCAGAGGAAGGTTTTTATACACCTTTATAAATAATCTGTAGTTTGTGTAGGACAATATTATCTTTGTAAGTTTAATTGTATACAGTTAAAGTTAGGTCAATTTAAATATTTTAGATTTTGGACGAGATGTGATGCAAAGCTACTGAGTATATTCAAAACAGCTGTCGTCCTAACCCTCATCACAGACTAACATTTAGCCAGACGCAGTATTCTCACTGTGCTTATATTATGTTCATTTCATCAACAGGTCAAACAAAGAACTATTTCTATTCTTCCTTCAAAATAAAGGTCTTAAATATAATATTGATATCCTTGAAATAAATAGGATATCAAAATGCATCTGTTTCAATATGCCCCAAATTTTTTACATTTATATTTTGATTGTATTTGTCTTTCTGGTCATCTGATCCAGCAGTGTTGATTGTTCTGACCATTGGGCTCTTATCCTGCACACGACCCTGTTCTTAGTTTTCTGGCATCTGATCATATTTGGATCCATTACACTAAGAATGCCCTCCCACTTATCGAAAATAAAATCGCTTTAGAGAGGAAATTTGCTCCATGGCTGGAGTGGAGTTTCTTTTTTATCGGATGTTTATCTCTGGAGCAGCTTTTAGTGTCTACACAACAGCTCCGGTGACATTATTGCCAATTCAATTGCCTCAGTTATTGTTTTTTTTTCGTTATTGGTGCTGTTTGGATTTGATTGGATTTTGCACAGACTTGTGGAATTGCGCCTCACAGTTTGACCAGTCAAAGCATACATTCTCATGTTGTTGGGGTTGAAACCTCTGCTGTTGGTCTGGGTCAGTGTGAGGTTGCAATTTTATAATGACCTTGACCAAATTTACAGCTTTATTTCTACTGGCCTTAAAATAATGTAGCATGTATATTGACTATTACAGTTGCAGTGTTATCTGTAATATTCCTTTATTGTTATTTTTAGTTATTTATTTCCACAATTTATAGCAATGTAAATGTGCAGAAATTAGAAAAGTAGGTAAATTTCAACCCTTGTCCTTCTCAATATATTGTCTTAAAAATATAGAATATTTGCAATTTTTTTGTAGTTTAATTAAAAGTGCTCATTCTGCTCTTTATCGAACTACACTACAATTATTGTGATCTTATATTAGCTAGTTAATTAGTGAAGCTATCTGCTCAGGTAGAGCATCAGTCAGCTGCTTAAGTGACAAGTTACTTGTAGCTCACCTATAAGCGTTTTAAAACACAATTTTCTCATTTGGATTTATAGGTGGCACTCCTTTGGTTCCCATGCAATAACTGTGTATTTTATAGACAAATATTTGCCTGTTTTGTAAGTAAAGGATAACCATAGTAACTTAATTTCAGCCAGCTGAACAGCAGAGTGCAGCACGAAGCAGGGGAGGACCTCTACAGCATTACTGAACGAATCATACAGCAGGAAAAACTCCTGTGGTTTCTCTGGCATCTTATTAAAAATACTTTAAACTGTAGGAACCTAATCATGTATAATTATAGCAGCTTTCAAACCACAACCGTTTAATTTTTGTTATATCTACCTCTCAGAGCATCCCAACTATAGTTTTAAAATTTATCACTTTAACATGAGTGTTCAGGGGTGGTCTGTTAGTTTTCATAACAATATTGAACTTGAAATATTCCTCTGTCTCATAAGCAAGGGGGGAAATGCTGTAATCATCCAGTGCACAGCAACAAGTAGGGGAAGGGGAGCGTGGCATGGTGCATATTGCCAGAGAAAACCCTGATCACTCATGTACTATTCATGGCATTTCACACAAAAAAATTAGTTTAGGTATAGTGTGATAAATATGAAACAATGTTTTTTCTAAAAACTTGGTACACGTTGACTGCAAAAAAAAATTCTAATATGCAGGTTGTTATTTATTTAAAAATGTATAATTAAAATTGTGTGGTTACCCGTAATCAGACAAAAAAAAAAATGCATATGCTTTCATGAATGCTTGTGTAATTTGATGGAGGTGGGCTGTCTGGCTCATCAGCACTAAGATGTAAGTGGCGTGTTGGCAGCACGCTGGGGTTGTACAAAAGACCTCTTCCCCCACCCTCCACCACCACTCCCCGACTTCGATGAACAGTCAAACATAAGACGGCGAGCACTCTTCCCTGGCTGACTTAGTAAAAATGACACAAATTAATACATGCTGCTTAAACAGGACCAAGATTAATGGTTGCCTTTCGCAGCGGCTTAGATCCTCTGTCAGTCGCTGCTCGCTGCCCAGATGGAATCAACACCAATCAATGAGGCTGCCGACTCTCACTGGATATCTGCTCACGATGTTGAGGGGTACACGGAGATGCACACATTTACATATGCTTTGAACACACAGTTCCTTATGCCACACAAAATAAAATTGATTAAAAAAAAAAAAGAATCACAAACTTCCCCCTGGTGTTTCTTCCTCTCTCTTCAGGTTTCCTCTGTATAAACCGCACTGCATATCGTGTATTACATCCCATATAGTCGGATGTTCAATCAGGTGCCACAGAATCAGATGGGAAAGAGCAGCAAGGCTGATGGCTCAGTCGTGATTGGATGTTTCAATTACTGATAGTAATGCCGTGGTGTAGTGAGTCATGCAGTGCAGATAGCACCATTTATTTTAATCAGGACAGGGGAGAGATGGGTGTGGATATGTCTCCCTCATTTCAGAGGGAGTTTCACATTTAGATGCAAGGGAGTGCATTCCCCCTCTTCTCCAAACACACACACTCTCTGTCTCTCTCTCTCTCACACACACACATACGCATTTTCTTAGATGCATGCACAGTCACACACATACACACGCTCAGGTGGATTGAAAACGGAGGATAGGTTGCCTTGGGTAACGCGTAGCGACAAGGTACTCTCTCGGCGAGCTATTCTAATTTATGTTAATAAACCTTGCAGTTGCTGTGAGAGACAAAGGGGCCAGAGATGAGCCGCGGTAACCTCGGTACTTTCACTAGAAGGAAAAACACAGGCAAGAAAAAAAAAAAAATCTGTGAGGAGATAGTGAACTGTAGAGAAAGACTCTTCTCACTGAGGCACAGAACGATGATAAATTTAGCCACACAAAGAGTTATTTTGTGGCTGCGGAATCAAACAGTCTCATGCTTGCAATTTTCAAGTTTGGTGTGCGGTGTTTACTATTTCTGTGTCAGAGTCTGTGTTGGAAGGGGCAGGGATTGGCAGGCGGGTTGTCTCCTGGGATCGTTGCTGCTAATTCCGCGGGGCTCCGAAGAGACACTGGATGCTGCAGCTTTGGATCACTTCCCAGGGCAGATGCGACACCACAGGTAGCATTTAACACAGTGGGGCAAAAGCATGAATGTTAACAGAGGTCAGGGTATGGTCTGATGGCCTGCAGTTCTGAGACCCTCTTAGTGAGCTAGATAAGAGCCCTGAAATTACCTCGAAAAACAGCTTGGTAAATTTTTTTTGGGAAAAAAAAAAAGTTTTGCTTTTTCATATCATTATGTTGCTTCTTTTAGTCATTAAATTGCCATCAATCTGAAAGCTTAATGAATATGATCTTGTTTTTACATTGTTCAGCTTTTGAATCCAAAGTGTTCTTTTTTTTTTTCTGCAATGCAAACCATCACCCCGGTAACACCAACAAGGATTGATAACACAACAACTCCTTCCGCTTCTGTAATATATCCATATCCCCAACCCGAAGAGTGAAAGCTGTGGATTTCCTCTGTGCCTGCTGTCTGCCAGCTTGCCTTTGGCGATGTTAGTTCTGGACAGTTAACTCCCACTGAAATTATGTTAATTGCTGTCATTTTCTTTTTTCTACTTGAGCATAATCAGCAAATTATATACTTCTGTTCATTTATTACAGAACCACTCCTAACGGGGTTTTTACCCTTCAAAGATCAAAAGTTAGGAGGGGAGGTGGTTTGCTCTTATGTTTGTGGACTCATTTGTCATATTATCTATCAGCTGCCTATTACAAAAACTGTAATGTGCCATGAATAGTTTGGTGTAGTCAAATTGCATGAGGTTATATCCAAAGATTTTAATTGGTTGCACTCCTCAGAAATATTCAGTAAACTTGGGAAAAAAATGCCAGATTTTAATTTATGCTGTGAGTTTTATTTGCCTGGTAAATTTACGTGGTAGACCTAGGTATTTTGCTTTCTAAAAGCTCGCTTGATGTTGTATTGCATGTGTGCATTGCTAACACCGATGTGCTATTCGGTTGTTCCTGTCTCCGATTCAGATCAGGATAATTTAAGATTAGGTATTTGACAATCAGATGTTCAAATCCAATTTAGTTATTTTTGTTTTGGGGGGGTTGTACTTATTTGTTAAAACTATCACTATGTTGACAGTGATCCCAGTGCTAACTAGTAATAACCAATCAAAGCCAGGAGGAGAGTGTTAGCAATGTCAATCATAATTGTGTACATGCCCCACTACAGGTAGGCAAGTTGTTTCTCTGCCATTAACACATTGAGTAGCGTGTACATGAGGTTCACTGATAGCACTAAGACCCTTCTCCTAGCTCTGATTGGTTGTTTAATAAAGATGTAAAAAAAAAAATATAGATATATAAGTTACATACTGCAGATTTAAAGGTGAGGGCACAAAATGCCATAAATATATATAAAAGGCCTAGAACTTTAAGATTTAGTAAAATAAGACGCACACAACGCGTTTCATCAGGAGCAACATTTTGTTTTCAAATGGAGTCTTATCTTTAATATGCTCTGTCTACACAGGTTTAACTAGGCTAACAAAGTTGCAACAGTGGAAGCTCTAAATACAAGAATTACATGTAATTTAATGAGGTTGAACAGATAGTTTTGCATCCTGACGATTTGTATGTGGAAACAACTGGCCCACCAGTTCTGCCAGCACTGGCACCCTGTACACAACTGGCTTTAAATGTGCTGACTGAACTGGCGCCACTGTCTGCAGGGCTGTAAAAATAAATCGGTTCATTCACAGTATTTCCTGCCTGTGCTTGAAATTTTTAGGAAAAGTGCCATAACATTGTTGTTCCTCATAGTTAAGCTAAATTTGACAACGCATTTGCTTGGTCAGTGCGGCGCTTTTCACTTTTTCCCCACATTGCACACACCTTGTTGATTGTTCTAGAAGAAAGTGCTTCTCCAAAACCTTGCTTTTGCTTCAGCATGAGGTGAATAACGCGGTAGAAGACACAGCGCAAATATAGCAGCAACACGTGGAACCTCTTGACGAAACACAGCCGTGGCTGAGAGAGGAACTCAGTGATTCGGTCATCAGCCACAGCCGTCCAGTACGTCCACGTACAGAGGAAAATTCATTTTTAGAAAACCTATATAACATTTACATCTGTATACATTTATATTTCAGTTTAATTCAAAAATACTTTATTGATCCTAAAGGAAATTTTTATTTGTTTAGATGTGTTTATTTATAGAGTTCCCATTGTGATATTACTTTATTTGCTTATAAACAGATATAGTCTTCATCAACTCAAATCTTTCATTCTGACAATGTTTTTATTGAGAGATTTTTGCTAAAACTTGCATGAGGTCTTTTATGATTTCAGTTGTTGAAAATTAGACTCGTAAAATGTTTATTCTGTTTGTCTTGTGCACTGTAAAAAAAAAAAAAGTCTCTAAGTTACGTTAATATACCAGCAGCTGTGGTTGCCAGAATTTTAAATGGATATACATATATCCATTTAAATGGATGTACCCATATAAATTTTACCGTATTTATACAGTAAAATTCTGGCAGTCACAGCTGCCGGTATTTTACTGTAAATTAGAGACGTTTTTCTTTATAGTGTTCAGACAAAAATGACAGAAAATATTATTCTCCTACTCCCTAAGCCCGTTTAAACAATTAAAACTAATGTTTCTGACACGTCAACAACTATGAATTTAAATTTTTATGACAAATAAAAAAAAATGTAATCAATTCTACTACTGGTAAAATAATATCGCATTGATTATTACTTTTAAAGTGATTTTGATGCCATGTTTAGGCTCTGGTCAGTGGAATATTTTCTTTAATACTTTAAAACATAGAAATAGCTAAATGTATCTTCTTTTTTTGCAGTTTCAGACAAACTCTTGAAAACTTTCTCATATCTCGCCCTTCCTACGACAAGGTGGGGAGTAGAGGATGCAGAACAGGTGACATCATCCAGACAGATAAGAAACAGATTGTTTTATATCGAAAGCTGATTAAAAAACAGCTGCGATTCTTCAAATTTAACTACGTGATTCTCAACATGTAATTAGAGCCAGTACCAAAAAGAAAAAAACAGGAATCAGGATTTGAGTTTCATAAGAGACTCTTACAGAAAAGATTTGACTTGACTTCTTATTAACAAAAACAGAAAAGCTCTAAAAATATCTTATTTCTAGATTAAAGGTGATGTGGAAATCCTCCCACCGTTTATTTGATTAACTGCTGACATTTCTACCTCTGATATTATGCTTTTTTGTGAAGTGCTTATGTGATTCCCCTTGGAACCACTTCGTGTGTGCATCTCTGCACACATAAATACAAACATGCACCATGTGGTCGTCTGCTGAACACAAATAGACTGCCTAGAAAACCGCTGCATACTAACACTCCCAAAATAGGAAGGCATGTGTGATAGTTTAAACTGATAGGACAGGATCTGTCATTTTGCATTATGCTTGATCCAAATGGCACAAATACAAGTATTTCAAGACATCTTGGTTACTTTTAAAAATATCGAAGCTTTCTGTTAAGACTTTTTGTTAAGAATTCAGAATGTTACATGTAACATGTGCTGATTTCTTCCCAAGGTTTGAACCAGCAATCTCTACTACACGCATGTTTTTCACCCCTAGAGGCAAACTCGTCCTCCTCTTCCATTATATTTTTTATTTGGCTCGCCGGCATCACCGTGCAGCCTGTTTTATTGTACATGTCCTTCAGCGCCGTGTTTAGCAGTCTTCTGCCCCTAAAGACATAAAACTCCTTTATGTTCCTATTACTTGAGTTTACGGAGAGCATCTTCAGCCGCCCCGCCTTCCGATAAGATCATATTGATAGATTGATATTGGGAGAACTGTAGTGCGATAAAGGCGCGGGGGTTAAGAGCTTCTTGGATAGTTTAACCTTGATAAAACAGTTGTTTCAGTGAGGCTGATTTCGCCCCATCCGTCTTCATCCGTCAGGGCCCCGCTGAAGTATGCAAATGAAGGCAATAGAGGGAAGCGCCGTGTGCGGTTAAATGGGGCGTTGCGAATGTGCGGTGTACCGCGCCGACGGGGTGATACTACTTACTGTCCAAATTTAGTGTGTCTTTTCTGAACCCTGCTTCCTCCCCCCGCCCCTGTCTGTTTTGTCTACATTTCAAGGAAAAAAAAAAATACATACGTATATATTTATACGTCCTGAGAGAAACTGTGCCCTCTCGTAAAAAGATTACAGCTGTAACAGAAGCAAAGCAGTTTATGTGCTTATGTTATTATTTTTAATGTGTTTTAGCTGGAGTTTAGTTTAGAGGCTGCAGCCTCTTATTTGTGTCTCTCGGTGTGCAGCACAGGCATCTACATGTTGCAGCTGGTTTTATTGCATGCCCTCCCCATACATTTTAGAGCATGGCTGTTTATTGTGCTAATTAGCAAGTCTGGAGGTGTAAGGGTAATAATCTTTGTGATAATAACTGTTTATGCCTTAACACAGCGCTCCGTTCAGAGTTTATGTTGCTCGGGCAGCTTCATTTGCCTGATTAGTTTTGTACCTACTCAGCAGCATTAAGGAAGCTTTTTTTTTGTGTCTGTCTGTTTGAGTCTCTCATTTATCTCACGTGTCTGTATATTGATTGATTCCCCTGCTCGCTCGTTATTTTTGCTCTGTTCTTCACAACTCATTTTACAGAGAGACGAGGCCAGGAAAGGGTTACCACATCCCCTGTCTGATCAGCCGCCACACATAGAGCTGTCAGTCAGGAGCTTTCCTGCCTGCCCTTTTGTTATGGAACGCCAGCTCTGTGGGTGGGTCCTCTGGGTGATAGATGGCTCGGAGAGCCTATCGGACTGCGAGAAGCATCCATCTCTGTCTGGTGCCTGTTAAACAAGCTTGGGAAAGCAGCCATGTAGCCCTAACTACCACTGGCCTCCACTAAAAAACCCCATTAACATTAATGAAGGATAGCTTTAAAAGTTCTTCAGTAATAGGCTTGAATTGGATTTATGAGTCAGATGGTTTGCCAGAGAGTTGCTCTTAAAAAAGGTCTCCGTTAGATAAATGGAAATGAGCATTTGAAGGGTTTCTTTTTGGAATTCAGCTTGATTTTTTTTCTTCCAAAATTTAATTTTGAAGCCGCACAATATATCGAATTGCATTATCAATGAGTGTAATATGGCTATCAGAAAGACTTGCTCGAATCCTATATTATGTGTTTAGTATTCAGTATCATACATGCAAATTCTGCCTAGCAATCATTTTTTCTGGCTGATTGGATGGACTTTCACTGCCCTCACTACCAAAACTTGATGTATGTTCTGCTGTTTGTAGCCGGTCCTGACATTTTCAAAGTCTTGCTCTTGCTCTGGTCTCAACTGGATTTTTTTTTACTGGACTTTAGCATGAAACGACTAGCTACATTCAGAAGCAAAGTTTTCACCTCTGACAACTTTAAACTTTTGCAGTGGAAACTACATTATTATGATTACAGCAACTGTCTAAATAATCTTCTTGCATTTGTTTAGTTTTCATCTTGGACTTCCTGGAAAGCCTTTCTCTTCGCTCAGTCTTGGTTGAGGAGTTCTTGACTACAATAGAAAGCACAAAGTGTGGTGGAGACATTGTGATGACGGAAAAGAAAGCAAGGAGTCAGGAAAAATTAGGTTAATCTTAATCGATGTCGTCATAGGAATATTCAACGATTCTATGATACTCTGCAGCTCTGCTTCATTCAGATTTAAAATCAAGATGCAGCTTTGGTGGCTGCGAGGGAAAGCGAGGCGTTTGATGTTTTAAGCCACTGAAAAGATAAAGCTGCCTCATCTTTAAGCACTCTGCTGCCCCCCTTTTGAGAAAAAAATAAGTTCCTAATACTTTTTTTTTTTTAAAGGCTTTTCATCGTAGCTGGCACTGACCATTTCAATGTCCTGCAACTACCACTTTACCTGTCTGCAAGGTCCCTATAGATGGTTGATGCGAAACTGCCATTAGCCGGCCAATTCCTGAGCCACAGATTACCACGCTGGAACGTGGTAATCACAATGTTGAAAAGGTCTGATTGCATTCCACCCAACCTACAAAGTGTGGCATAAATGGGTTTTCTCAAAGGTCTGAAGTCGGTTGTTGGTGTGCCATCATAGTGCATTAGGACTGTCAGGAGCAAAACAGCAATTTTTGAAACCTCTCTGTGAATCTTAAAAAGATGCAGAAATACACTGGGAGGCAAACAAGGCCTTCCCGAGATTGTTGAGTTAAAGTGTTTTCTGTGCGAGCCTAGCTATAAACTCACCTGCACTGAAAATACATTTATTGTGAACATTGCTAATCTCCCTCCGCTCTTTCTCTCCTTCCTTTCTCTTCTGTTCACCTCTGATGTCATTAGCAAGAGGGAGGTTGAGGCACGAGAGGAGTTGCTATTCTTAATGAATTCTGCTTTGTCTTTGGACTCCCCTATCTAGTTAACCCCCCTTGTGCTCAAGGTGTCAAATTAGAGCAGCTGGGAAAAAAAGAGGGGAGAACAAGGGGGGATGAGCAAAGAACATCGCATCCACAGCTCATTTCCCAAGTCTCCTTCAAACCACTGTAATACAACATAATATTCATGAGTATTATCCGTGTAACAACTGTGGAAAAAAATGGTTGGATCTGCTTGACATATTGCACTTTCATGATTAAGAAGCTGGTAGGGCAATTAATAACACGTTACTCGTGCACTGCTGTGCACCGATAAGGAAAACGTAACCTAGCACATCCACAAGTTTTTGTGGTTATTTCCTTTTTTACAATTATGAGAAGGATTTTTACATTTTAGCGCTGGCAAAAAACAACAACTACTTGTTGGATTAGTTTTTTCTTGAGTCACAACCTCTTATATTCTGCTCCCTAATATTTCTTCTTTGCATGTGCAAATATGTGTGACCATCATTTGTGCAGTTTGCAAAAATCTTTTAAAGTAATTCACACAAAAAGAAGAATGCCCAATTTTGTGACAACTGCACAAAGAAAAACATAACTACAAAGAAGGAATAACACAGCGAAAGGCTTTTTTTTTTAGAATTGCCCTGCATTTAGTTTCATCCTTTATAAATCATCCTGACCAGCTTCTTTGTCACTGTAGGATAAGAACAAACAAAAAAAAATCAATCCCACTACATGATGTGGCACCGCCAAGTGCATTTTGGGTAGCAACATTTTCTCTGTATCTCTGACATAGCATGTGGAAAACTGCATTGGTACTTCTATCTTTCTCTAAATACCCGATTAACATCTGCCCTGTTTTGCCCTCCTGAGCTTTGGCTCTCTGCAGCTCATCCAAAGTTACCATGGGCCTATTGACTGCTTCTTTGAATAATACTCATTGTATCTGGCCTGTCAGTTTAAGTGTTTGGTCATGTTTTAGGAGGGTTTCTGCAAATTTATCTTCATTAAAATTTGCATGATATCAATATTACAAAGAACTGTGAAGATATCAAGCAACAAATATTAGATAAATATATAAATATGATGTTCATATTCTGCATACCAGTGACGCCACCAGAAAATGTTTTCAGAGAGCGTTGAGGTGCTTTGGTAAAGTTGTTCACAGTACTGCCTTGAAAGTACATAATTTATCAGAAGCAAGTTTTTCTTTTTTTTCCAATAAATCTCTGTTGGTGGACAGGAAATGATGTGCAGGTATTTAAAATAATTTTTTCCACTTCCTGTACATCATGGACCTTTTGGTTTACAATAAACCAAAAGCGGAAATGCATGACTGCTGAAGACTTCAGTGTTTTTTCATTTAACATAAATCAATTTGCCATTGCCCTGGTTTTCAAATCTCAGAATATTGTTTTACATCATAACTCCACTTTAAGCCTCTTCACAGTTTTATTTTTGACCTGTCTGTTGTTTGTTCAGTATCGTTCCCTAAAAAAGCTGTGAGGCCTTCAAAGAACAGCTGCATTTATATTTAGACTATGTTACACACAGGCAGACTCTATTGACTTAATGTGTGACTTCTGAAGGAAGTAGATTGCACTGGGTTTTACTTGAGGGTAGCAGAACAAATTGGGATAAGTGCAAATGCAGACCTTTTTTTTCCAGATTTTTATTAGCAAAAATTTGCAAAAACCATGTGTTGTTTTCTTTCAATATATCCTTCAGTAATTAAGCACTGCTTTGTGTTGGTCTATCTTCTGAAATCAAAAGCAAAGTTAAAGTGTGTACATTTGTAAAGCATTGTATTTTAGAGACAAACATCTAGGAGCTGTTTGAATGTTTTACCCTCTGGTTTGCTCAACCGTGACCAAAAGTACATTAATATGCTCAGACATTTCTTCTTTGAAGAAATTTTCTTGCTGTTTTTTCTATACTTCTTCAGGAAAATACAATGTTATTAATTTTAATGTAGTAGTGTAGAGCTCTGTGTAATCCTCAAAGGAATGTAAAACAATCAAACACATCTGACTTCGGCAGATATTTTAATAAATTAAAAAAACAAAAAAAAAACTGGTCTGTTCTTTAATCTGATGTCTGAGTGGAGTTTCAGTTTAGCGTTTCAATCACATTCCTTCCTTTCATCTCGCAACACCTGCAGGTTCATTAGCAGCCAAAACTATCCAACCAATCATTGTTCAAACAGTTATTTTAAATTCTTACTTCAGATCCCGGAGTCAGATATGAAATATGCCGTGCTGATAAAACTGAATGTTTCCATTTGATTAAATGCCGAAGTCGTTAAAATGGCATGTTTTAATAGGTCACGTCAGGTGGCTTCCATTAAGACTGGGAATAAACTGATGTGATTTGTGACCCTGCCGCATTTGGAGTTACCGAGAGGCTTAACCCGAGCTCGCCTCCTCTATATTTGTTTTAGCTGTCCATGCAGCAGGCTCTCCAGATGAGGTCGTGAACTTGCTGCACCGACTGTGTGTGAGTGTGGGTGGACAAAGTAATAGTGCTAATGACGGTGATCGCAGGTCTGGATGGCTCACTTACACATTGCTCCAGTATCTGCTACAAAAAAAGAAGAAAGAGAAGATTCGACCTGCATCTTTTTTCCTTGTTGCTTTGGGGTCAGGTTTTCCTGTGAGCCTTGCGGAGATGTTGTTGTTGTCTGCTTTCACCCAGGCATCAGTGGTTGATAGTCCTGAGTCAACAGAGAGACCCCCTCGTGGCTCTGCTTACTCACTCCTGAGCCTGGCGTTTAGTTTTCCTTGGCAGACCCGGGCCACAGCTCATTAGACTAAGAGAATGCGCTTGCCTTAATTAATGATATGTAAATATCCTTGAATTGGCCACATTTACATATTAAGAGAGATTTGTGGAATCTGTGGAGTAATATATTTTAATTAGGGATTAATTAAAAATAATGGGAATTTCATTTCGCCTGGCAGGTTGCGTTTGGTGCGCCGGGGCTCAATCTTTGAACGCTGAGGCAGATACAAGCATGTGAAGGAAGCTCAGTTCTTTCACCCACTGCTCTCTGCGCTGCATACAAACATGTGCCCTCACACACACACACACACACATGCACACACACACAGGCATCACATTCCTTGAGATGCCAGACTCTTCCCAGGGGGTCTCCACAAAGCGCTGCAGCTTTGAAAAGCCGGCGAGGAGGAAGCTTGAACACCCACAATATGTTTTTTGGGGATGGTCCCAGTTTGGCTCAGTTTCATCTCCTCTCATGTTTTTTTTCTCTTCTCTGTGTAGTTTGGGAATGGCTCTCAGACACGGAACACTAGTTATGCTGGCAATTATGTTAATGGAATGCCATTAGGCCATGATTGTATATGAGTGAACGGGGAGCGAGAGCAAGTTTTCATGGCCCAAGTCAGCGTATGCTTTGATCCACTTCTGAGAGGCTCTTCATGTCCTAACAGATTCTCTAATTTCCCAAGCAACGTTCTGAGGTACAGCAAACAGACAGGATTTCTACACAGTCTGGGAAAAAAGAGTATGGAATGTGAGCAGAACTATTTTTTCCAAGGTCTGAATAAGCATGGAAAAAGATTAGGATTTCCAGGATTTACTCCCAATCCCACTGGCCAAATCTTGCTTTCCTCCTGTTCTTCCCTCTCTCTAAGGTCATTTATTTGTCCAAACTTCATTTTTCCTTTTGTATTTCCTCGTTTCCTTCATTGTGTACTTGTGTTCCTTCCTTCTTTACTCACTTTCTATTATCAGATTTTACTTCCTAGTGAAATTTTACACTAGGAAATTTTACTTCCTAGTATTCTTCCTTTGCTCTGTCTCTCCTTTTGTCATCCCTCCTTCCCTGTGATAATCTGTCTCTCATCGTGTCTTACCATTCCCTACTTCTCCCAGTTTCTTATTCGTTTCAGGTTCTAGATTTAAAGCCTCAAACACAGCATATGTATCCATACGTTCATATTTGTATTTTAAAATCTGCGAGCAGGCCCTGTTAATTTTTGCAGGAAAAATATGCATTAACACCGTTTAGTCTGACCAATATGTCAAGGGTTGTTTTATTTCAGGCTATTTGCACTGGCTAATGATGTACTCAGTGCGTTGTTTTTCCCTCTGACAGCCGTGAAAATAAATCTGAATAGAAACAAAGAAACCATCTGTCATCGGCACCACTAATGGCAGTGATAGCACGACCACTATCACCTCATCTCCTAGGTGGAAATCATCCCCATTACCAAGCATCAGGGCTGCTTCCTGCTTCCTGATGCTCCTCACAGCAGCAGCATCTGCATCACATGCACATACATGCCATCTCAGTTTGCCTGCATAGAGGGACTTTTGATGTATTTGTTGAAGGCCATTTTTTTTGTTTTGGATTTTTCTTTTGGTCATTTTCAGCACATTTACAAGCAAATGCCTGTTTTTCTTCCAGTTCTGCTCAAAGCAGAGAGAGCTTCTTTGGCATTTCTGATGTGTCGTCAGCGCGCTGATGTTATTGATCCAGGACCTTCCGAATTCATTAGGAGATCCAGCCACAGCCGTGCTGCATCTTTATTTATGTTGCTGCGCCCTCCCTGGCCTGCCTCTCTCTCTCTCTCTCTCTCTCTCTCTCTCTCTCTCTCTCTCTCTGCCTCCCTTCCTCTTTCATCCTCCATGCATTATTCTTTTATTATTCTTTTACAGCTGCCTTATCGCCTGCATTTTGGTGAGGATAAGACCTGTCAGCTTTGGGTCTAGTCGGGGGTGATGATGGGAGACTTCAAGGGGAGGAGGAGGCAGGAGGATGCCTGCTGTCCCCCTCTTTTTCATCATATGAAACGTCCCCCCTACAGCCCCCTTCCTCCTCTCCACCTTGCTTCTTTCTTGCACTCTCGCCTTCACTGTCTCCCTTCGTAATGAGAATCTTTCTCTAATTGAGGGAGCTGCAGCGAGCTGGCCGAGGGCGGCGGGGTTAGATTGTGATACTGGCTACGTGACCGTTATGCTGATAGAGCTGGCAGATCAATAATTTAGGCCCTGACCTTAATGGTGGTGTTAAAACGCTTATTCTCCCGGAGTCTGGAGGCCTTATAGGTGCAGAAGTGGATAAAGGCGCTTGATATGCAGGTGGGGGACGAGGGGTGGAGGGGATAGGGGATGGTGGGCGAAGAAGATAAGAGTGAGAGGTGAAGAAAGACGGGAGAGGGAGTGGGTATTTGCAGCCAGCCTCTCAGACTAGTGAAAAGGAGGGGATCATGTGTGATGTTTTTCCTGCCTCTACATTCACACTCTCACATTGTCACCAGCATTCATCCTCTTAGTATCCATATGAGAGCCATAAGCTTTTCTTTCTTTTCTTTTTTTTTAATTATTTCTTCTTTGCATGCTTTTTGGTATCTGCTTGTAATCCGTTCTCATAGCAAAAAATAAATAAATAAAGAAATAAAAATCCTCCAGCCAATTCTCACCGACAGATAGAATGCATCAGCAGACTCCAGAAGTGAACAAAGACTGCAGTAACGAGTGGGTTTAATCTGGTTCTGGGCTTGTCTTGTGCCTCCTAGCTTTAGGCTATGCTCAATGAGGATTCGGACAGCCATCGATTTGATTCTGAGGGACATTAACGTCACAGCCACATGCATCTCCCTCCTCTCTCTCTCTCTCTCTCCGAAACTCTCATTCCCTGCTGGCAGGATGCGACCATCCCAGCTTCTCCACCCCCCTCCTTGCTCCTCCTCACCCACCCAGCCACCCTTAGGGGATGATATATTAGATATAACCAATTCAATTTTATGCAGCCAGGACAGACGCCCTGGGGACATAAACACACACATTTTTAATACACTCCTCACCAGGAAGCCCGATGCGCCAGAGCCTGCGGCTGCCCTGGGTCTCTTCTCACACTCAATTATTAATGTAACGGCCGCAGTGGCTTAATTAAATAATAAAGAAGAGCTCACTGCGAAGGAATGGTACAAGGACAAGTCAGGGAAGGGGTGACTTCTCTAAATGTGTGGTCTTGACATGTATGGGAAGACAGAAACATTTGGTAGCAGAAGTGTCTCATTATCACCAAATACGGCAGGAGAAATAAGTATAGAACAATGTTTTTCTTGGCAAAATACTTTTCTTATGGGGCTATCGACATGAAGTTTACACCATATTTGGGTAATAAGCCAAATAGTTCAGAAATAAAAGCAAATCATAACAAATGTATAAATGATAAATGATTATGCATAATAAAGTGGAAGGAAACAGGGAGTAAGTAACACACAAAGGCCCAAAAAGCCAACAAAATAGCTTGAACTTACTAATATTTAGCAAGTAATCATCTGCCCTATCAATGCAAATTATTTTAAATCTGCTTTAGTCATAATTGATGGCCTAAATACTGTTTTCTCATTTGCAAGGTATCATACAGGAAGCATTTCATTATGGATAGAATAAAAAAGCTCCTTGAGGACTTCATCACCTTATTAGTGCAAAATATGATGATGCTCTTTGCTAGATAAATATTTCTAAACAGACTGTTCTTGTGAGCAATTTGAGAAAAGGAAAGGAAATCCCTTCCATCATGAATCGGCTGCAGCCATGTGACCTTTTTGAGATTTCTCCCAGATGAGTCGAAAGAAGAAGAAGAGTTGTCTCTTCTATTCCTACAGCTCACAAATTGCTCTACATTGATCTGGGTTTTGCCCGTACAGTTTTTTTCCAACAAAACATTATAGAACTTACTCAACTGCAAAGACTTATTTGCACACGTCGTAAGACTCAAAAAAAACAAAACACGCAGCAGTTTCCAACAGATCATCTAGACAAGCCATAAAATACTGAGATGACACTGCACATCTCAACAGTAAATTTTACAAGTAATATGGTTAGATTTCATATAATCCAAGGACACATAATTGGTAGAAATGTACAGATATACTCCATCAGCATCAGAAATGTTGCAGACTTTAAGACCACTGTGCAGATGAATGGATGAAAGTGTCGCATGCCCAGTGTGCCTCCATATAGTAAATATATTGCTGTGTGTTCAGTTGGTGTTCCTTATACTATTACATTTTATGAAGCACAACTAAACTTATTTGTAGATATATTTTATTAGTTTTTTGTGTGGAATACTTGTTGGTTTCTTACCAACATCTGATGTGAATTTTATGCCAGTATCCCCTTTCAAAATTATTTACTTGACATGTTCAATACCAATTTTTCCTGCTGTATACATCAGTTGTTACTGTTTTTGTGACCATTCATTTAGTTTAAAACTGTTTCGGCAACATAACATTCAATCAAAAAATGGGGGCTTCTTCAGAATAAATCATTTGAAAGAGAGGTGTAGGCTTTTGGCTCAAGACTCGATCTGCTCATAAATCAGCCGTCTAGAGAGTCGGGTCAAACAGGGTTTGTGATTCTTCAACTGCGTAAAAAGACTGATTTCCTCACATTATGGATTCCTGCCACCTCCAGGGCAAGCTGAAGGAAGTACTCTGTCTCCGACGTGATGAAATGTGGCGTTATCTTTTACTTTGTTTCATTAGATTCACTGGAGATTACACACCAACCTGAAAGACTGGATTTTCCAGCTCTCTAAGACGAGACATCCTCTGGCCTCGGGGCAAAAAATATATATTTCCCCGCTCCCAGCTCTCATCCCCACCCCCGTTTCTCTGGGTTCATGTCAGTTTTAACTTGTAATTAATTATTCAAATTCTTTTTGAAATGCAGGCCTACATTTTGAGTGGCTTGTTCAAAGGCAAAAGCAATTTTTTTTTCTTTCTTTCTTTTTTCCCCACTAATGGCAAGTAAGCTCTGCCATTAGATTGAAAAATAGGCCCATTGTGTGTGTTGACTTGGTGGCTTACTGCGATGAAGGATTGCGACAAACTGGAGTGTTTAAATTGGCGAATTGAAATTAATGCCCCCTCAAAGCAGGGCTTGCTGACGATACATTAAAGCTAATACTCCAGCTAGGTCGAGCAAATGTTTGTTTATATACACGAAAAACACTCAGAGAGAATGAAATGATTGGATTTTGCCCAAGTAAACACTTACATTAAAGAGGAAAGAAGCAAATTGTAATTCAGTGAGGTGTGGGTGCTTCTTTTAAGTAGACTAATCCTTCCAGCCGTGCGTCATTTATGGTTTTTCTTTTTTAAATCTTCACTATTTTTCCCTTTTTTTTTTTTTTTTTTAAACCACATTCTCGTAACATATCCCACAACTTTCGCCTGCTGAGACACTGAGACGCTTTCAAAGGTCACGCCTCAACTCTGTCTTGTCACATCTCTTATTCAGGCGGGTTTTTATTTATTCATGCCACTTTTTGATTTTAATAATTTAATGCCGTGAAATGTTTCTTTCATAAAGCAATAAAGTGCTCCAAAAGGAGCGTTGACTTTTCCCAAAAATATGGTCGTATGGTTTTTTTTTTTTTTTTTTTTAATGCATGTAAAGCTGTTGCTGTCAGTGGCTGCTGTAATGCGTATCGATTGAAATTACCCCTCGCCGCAGCCAGACGGCCCCTCAGATGCCGAGTGAAGAGTGTATAAGAGGCTCCTTTTTTTGTACTTTTCCTCCTCCTTTAGAATTTACTGCCACTGGCTGAGAGTGGTATTTATTTTCCTCACACTCGGCTCCGCTATCCTGGAACTGGCAGAGTGATTTTGTAGAATAGAAACATTATAGACTGTTAGTGTCAAAGTGTTAAATGTGATGTATAGAGCTGGGGGTTTCAGAGGGAAGAGGAGGGTTTGTGGGGGGAGGGGGGGAGAAGTTGAGGTGGAGGCGGTAAGGAGGTGAGCACTGCCAGCCATGACTGGAGCAAGGTGCTCATGGGAGAGAGGAGCCATCCACCATGTGAGGGATGGCAGGGTAATGTGGCGGGAGGTAATGGCTTTTCTCAGTCCGCCGAAACAGAGGGGAGATCATTAGGGGCTGCTGTGCGGCACGGCGCAGTCCGTTTACCCCCCCGACTCCGCCGGCGCCTCCTGTCAGAGCAAAGGGTGTGGAGATATTCACTGTATCTGTCTGTCTGTTTTTACTGCAGCGCCACCAGCGTCACTCCCGAAGAGGATCGGCTGTTTGATTTTTATTCTTTTAACAGACTCTCCAGCTCACAACTCCCCTTGTAATATTATTTTTTTTTTCATTCATCCTTTCGGCTCCCACACTCTCCATCCTGTTCAGGGTTGCGAAAGATAACATAAACACAACTTTTTGACCGTTTCTTTGTGTGATCGAGTATTACTTTGTGAGCGGTTAATTTGTTAGAGACAGAGGTGTCGTCTTAAAAAGGAAGAGGGATCATCAAAGCCGTCAACATCTCAGGGTACTTCAAAGTAAATACAGCTTTGTTTAATTAGAAAGATCAGACAATCCTGATTTAGTGTCATTATTACACAAAAAGCTAAAGGCGCAATCAAAAAACAAAAAACAAAAGTTCTTGATGCTTTTTATATCATTTTCTCTGAAGTGTACTTTTTCTTTGCGTAATAGTCATGATCCAGTATGAGATTTTGACACGACAATAATCTTTCATATCATCATTGTTGTTGCTAAAAAATAAAATACAGTTGTGTAGTGTAATCTCAGTACTTTTAACTAAAACAGAAAAAACACAGTTATTCCTTTTGCAACAAAACCTATTGGGTTTTGCGGTTATGATATTTTCCAGTAAATTTGTTTTGTCTTAATACACAGATAGGCAAAATTTCAGAATGAACACTTGCCAAATTTGGTCGTAGTTTTCAACTAAATGTTGTTATTCTGCAGAATTATATAATGTATATATTATTAAACATTATTATTATACATTATTAAACTTTTAATAGAGAAATGCACATATAAGAAGTAACACAAGCTAGCAAATTAGTCAGGCTGTTTGCTCAGGTAGCAAGCCTCCATTCAACACTTTGTGGACTGTTGTTAAAAATTGATG
Source organism: Brachyrhaphis roseni (assembly GCA_903066815.1). Classification (NCBI taxonomy): domain Eukaryota; kingdom Metazoa; phylum Chordata; class Actinopteri; order Cyprinodontiformes; family Poeciliidae; genus Brachyrhaphis; species Brachyrhaphis roseni. The sequence goes on from CAEFZY010075782.1 coordinate 93,241, forward strand.
TTTTTAATGGCGGTTGATGCATTTTCCACACACTTTTGGTTTAGCAATCTCTACTTACTTCAGTTTCTGCTTGATAACAAAACACTGACAGTATTTTTGTGTGTCTAATTCAAAACATTTAGCCAGTAAAAGGTCAACAGACATGCTAACTGTGGTAATAAATCAGTGCTACCATATTAAGATAGATTAGTGGTTTTCAAGCTATTGCTGATTCTGTTTTTCTTGACTAGAAATTGTTACATTTTTTTTCTTGTAAGTGAGGGAGAAACACAAGTTCGTATCAACAGGTGGGTGGCAGGGAGTGATGTCTTGCTCTCTACAACTCCAGTCACGCAGGCACTTTCTTTAACATGTCTATGAACAGACTTTAAACGGCGTGAGGGGAAGCTTTCAGCACTTTTGCAAATATAAAAACTCTGCTTATCTTGACACTGTAAAACTGTCATTTCCTAACAGAGACACTTTTGTTTGCAATGCCCTATTCATATGGAAGCAGTCGTTTTTGTTCAACTCATTAATGAACTTTGACAATTTCTTTGATTCAAAAGGTTTTGCAGTACAGTTTCAGCCATTCACACTCCCATTTGTACACCAATAAGAAGATCTGGAGACACCTCGGGGTTAAGTGCCTGACCTTGGGGGTATTGACATGTGTAAGCTGGAATTAAACCCACAGCCCTCCTGTTGTATGAAGACGACTCTACCCTTAAGCCCCAGTCGTCCCATTGAGCCACAGTTGCTCATAATTATGGTGTATTCCTTTACAAGGAGTTAATTTACTAGAGACAGAAATCAATAAAAAGGAAAGAAAAAAAGTTTCAAAGCCATCAAAATATTGTTTTTGACAAAAATAACTATTTTTTATTAAAAAGATCAAAAGATGCATATTTATTGTTCTGCTCTCTTAACTGCTGAAAACCTCACACAGAGTGGGGAAAAAAACACTCCTTAGATCTTTAAATTATTGTTTTGGAAATCTATTTTTTTCTTCTTTGGGTTCATTTGTGTCTTTGGACTCTTGCATTGTTCACAAGTGATCATTTTTGTCTAAGTATATTTCTCCTCAGAAGTGGTTTCAGCCAAAGTTTGGCTAAATCTTTAGGAATTTCCGTCCATCTTCCCGGAGCAGCAGCAGCAGCAATCCCTAAACTATTTACTGTGAGCAAAGAAAGAGATGACAGACTTTTTGCTAGCTTTTTGTGAAATGCTTGAAGTAAAGGTGCTTTTTTGCGTCAGCATGGAGTCTTTGCTGCCGGTTAACAGCACTTTGAGCCGCCGTTCGATTTTTGCCCCGGTGAGCTTCCACTCCACCGTGACAGAGAAGATTGGACGTCATTAAGGTCTGCAGTCCTTCCGCTATCCGGGGGTGTGTGAAATAGGCTCTTTTTGGCTGCCAAAAGTGTGGCCTGTTATTGTGTATCTCCATCCTTCATGTGAATTGACACACATGCCCACAAAGGTTTGCAGCGCAGATGACCAGAGCTGCCTGTTCATCTTTTGGTGTCATTTACATGCTCTGTGTCCGTTTTTGCACGGCCCCTTCTGTGTTAGCTGGAGACTGCTCAGTGAGTCACATCCCTAACGAGACGACACATTGTCAAGCCGTAAGAAAAAAGAAAAAAAGCTTCTGAGAAATATGATCGCTCCTGTAAAACGGGCCAATTATACCCCATTGACAACCTTCAAAAACCCACTTTTATTGGCCGATTCAGCCAAATAAAATTTTACTGCGCAAGCTGAGCGGGACGCCGTCGTTTTTGCATTGCTTTTTGAAGCTTAGCCTTTATATGATCCCCGTTATTACACCTCTGTGACATTTAAACTTTATTGAACAGGACTTTAAAATCTGTATGCAGTCTATAAAACTGGAATTTATTTCTTTCAGATGGGAGGAAAGTCCTCCAGCAGTGCAGCGCTGACTGGAGCAGACTGACGTGGCTTTCCTGAATTCAGAAATTTCTTCTTTAACTCATATATTTAAAATAGGGCCACAAATACCGTGTAGCATCGATATTATTTTTAGCAGCAACTTTTAACAAACAGATATTAATGGTATCTTTTTCTGATAGAATGTCAGATTGCACACTTTGGCACTTTGGATATGGAAAAAATATTGTATTGCAAATATTTTCAGTAAAATCATGATTTTATCACATAGCATTAAAATATCAGAACTTATTAAGAAAAGCATGTGGCAGGATTTACACCCCAGCACGTACATTAGAATCAACTTTGTCCACTTAGGTAAAGCACAACATTTATTAATTACACTGACATACAAATAGAGGAAAATTCATGTTGTCTCCAAATGCTTTGCCTAAAAGTAGGAACAAATTTATATATGTAAGATAAACAAAGACAACAACCCTGAGGTACAGTATATTACTTCATGACAGGGAGGTATGTAAGTAGAAGGAAAAACTGCATCATAATATTTGTGTGTTGGTTCATCACCAGGGATGACTCCTACATAAATGGTGCCTTAGCTGAGCTTACATAGCTTTTTTTAACTTTTGGGCCACATTATGAGCTTTAGAGTAAATTGTGGGTCAATGGTGGAGGAGTACAATCAGGAGGTTGTAGGTTTGATTTCAGCTTCCTCTTGTCATATGTTAATTAACCCCAGGCTGCATATGGATCTCTGTACCAGTGTACAAATGTGTTCACATTTGTGAGTGTGAATGGGTGAATGTATGTGTTCTCTAAAGCACTCTGAGTGGTCAGTTCTCAGTGACTGAAATTTACATATTTATATTCTGTGATCTTTCTTCTTTGGAAGAATGTCAACATGTTCTAGTCCTTCACAATCTACCATCATCATATTGTTCCCCTTTAAATTTAGACAGCAATACATTAATATAAGTACAATTTAAATTTAATTTGAATCACACAGTGCCTAAGCTCGGTCTGGCATCATGTCACTTTGCTGTATTGACTTTCAGAAAAATCCCCACAAATTATATTTGCTCACCTTTAAGCCTCAACTCGATGCTGTTAAAAGTAAAGAAGTTAGAAGCAAAGATTCAGTTACAAAAAACTTGGCATACTTTTATATTCAAAAATTAACTTGGTGTGGTTTCTCTACTGAGTAATTGACTGGGGATCCGCATTCTATCGTCCCTTCAAATTTCTTTATATCTAATTTAGTAGATAAAAAAGAATACATGTATTTCCTCGACAGCTTCCAGATGAAAAACTCCACTAGAAAATGGAAAGGCGCTGGTAAAAAGGTCCTGCCCCCCTTCCTCTGTGTAATTAAAAATGGGGTGTCTGTCAGTGGCTGCGGCTGCTTTGTGTGGCCCCATATGTTTGGGCGCTGATACAGGGAGGATTATTCTGTTTGGAAGCCTGATAACAGCCTGTTTATAACCTTGGCACAGACCGTAGCCTAATCTGGCAGCAACACTTCTCTCTCCACCTCCAACCCCCAAAATTTTCACAGAAAAACCATATTGGTTGTGTTTTTTTTCCCTCCAGCTGGGGAAAAACAGTGAACAACCTTATAGAGTCAGGTGTTTAGCCTATATCTCTCTTGTGCATGTTCAAATCTGCTCCACCTACAAAATAAGCCAGTGGTGCTTCTTTTTCTTTGTGGATGCTTCTGATTGTGAATCCCAACTCAATTATGCGAGCTGAGGGTTTGTCTGTCTATCACCGCGTTTTTCAGGTAGAAGGAAATATAACGCTTTCATTCCTGGATGGCTGTGTCCTTCCTCTTTCAAGGTTTGAGTCGCAAAGAATCACTTCAGCGCTGAACTTTTTCTTCCTTTTCTGGGTGTCAGTGCTCCCTTTGTTGGAAACTTTCTTTTTTTTTTTTTTTTAATCTGCAGGCAGATTAATTCAACCTTTTGTTCTCTGAGCAAACTGCCTTCGTGCTGGCTTTCACATGACTGAGTGTGTCATAATTTCTATTCCACCAATGAAAACTGCTTAGTGATTGGAGGCCCTTTGTTCTTTCAGAATAGCACTCCAAACTCAACTAATTGCCACATGACTGACGTTTTGAAGTTAGTGGAACTCTATTGTTATTACCCAGTATGGAGGCCACATTCCTAATATTTTATGCAAAATGACATGCTGATCTGTGCTTTAGTATAATTATGATAAAAGGCAATTATTGATGGTTAGCAACTGGGTGAATTTACTGCAACATGCATTTTAATATCTTTTATCATTTCTGCTACCATAGACTGATTACTAAATGTTTCTGCAGGGGCCCGATGAGTCAGGGGGTTTTAGTCCTATCTAGCTAATTTATTCCAAAGGGAAATATGAAATAACCAAAATAAGACACAAATAAAAAGGAAAATAATAGATGTAAGATGCTGCTGTGCCAGAGCTCCTAAAAGAACATTAAACATCCCAGAGGGTACAAGAAACAACAGTGAAGTAAAGGACAGAAGAAGAAAAATAATTACGCTAAAAATAGCCATTAAGTCTAGGGCTGTCTTGTGGCTTGAGATTTGTGATTTTAAAATACCTCAATGTTCCCTGTTAAAGTGAAGAGAGACTAGCAAAATGCTATCCAGCCACTGTCAACATGTGTTTTTGTCTGGTGAACTGAGATTAGGATACTGCTCTAAGATCAAGGTATGAATGTGCACGCTTTAAACTTTACTTCCTGTTGTATTGGTACTTGAAACTAATATACCTTTCATCACTTTATGCTCCCATTTCAAACATGTAAGCTGTTAGTTCTCAAACATTTCAGGTTTTAGAGAACATCTCGGTCCACCTCTCTTCGTGTATTTGCAACATTTATACAGCGTCTGCAAACATCACAGTATCATTATTACTCAGATAAGTCCTGTGCTTGGTTTGAAGCAAAAACAAGAAACCCGTTTTGCTCCAAAACTGTTGAGTCAGAAAACTTAGCCCATTCTGTTCCACATGTGGCTCGGCGACTCGTCAATGAAATGCCAAATTGTTGAACACAGAAGCAAACCCGGGTTCCTGTAGAGGAACACTATTCAGCACTTCGCTTGTAAAAACGGATAAATGACTAAATATGAGGAGTCTTCTCATGCCGAACGCACATTGCTGCAACACGACCCACAGTTTGAGAATCCCTGTACTCAGGTGATTAAACCATACGTTGCTATCTAGTGAAATATTTTATGAAAAATGAAAATACATTGTAATAAAATGTTCAGTTGACACTTTTGTTTCAACAAAGATATTTTTTTGTTTGCTGGAAAACTTTATTACTGCCAATTTGTCTTTATTATTTTATTTCAAGTAAAATGTGTAGTATAATCAGAAACAAAAAATTCTGAGTGCTCACCCTTTAGATATTATTATTAGACAATAAGTAAAAAATAAGTTTAAACCCTTGATTGTAAAAGTTGGTGCGATCAGCCACTTGGTAAGTACAAATTGACACATAGCTGTTATAAAATATAAGGTGTAGTAAGGAAAAAAAAAATTTTACAGATAGGAGATGTTCCCATCTGTAAAAAGCGGCTACAGACTGAACAAATCATGTGAAGCACCCGTCTCTCTTATCCTTTGTTCTTTGATACTTCTAAACTTTATTATGCTCCTGCCCAGAATGCCCTTTTTTCAAAATTCCTTCATGAATGAAGCAATGCAAAGGGAAGTTTCCCACATGTAAGTACTTTGAAAGGCCTTTTTATGAATTAATGTATTTTTCAAAAGGCTGTAAAAATTTTTCTTTTACTTCATCCATGATAATTCAGTTTGAAAAATGTATGGTGCTTGTGATTTCTTATGAAACCAGGTTTGCAATAATTCCTGAATTCCTGAACCTTTACTTGTATTTTTACACCTAAGCATTGGCACATTTATTGAAGTGAATGGTCTGTACTTCTGCTACTATCGGCGGTGACTAAGTGTAATTACGTACGACAGCATATTTGCTTTTCTGCTCCTTCAGTCTGGGAACAAAGCTCTTCGCCCACATCCTGCGGCATGCATAATCCTTTGCAGGTCTCACCTTAAACGTTAACGTTAATAAGCGGGTTCCAACCTCGCTGATGAGTTACCTGGGTGCTGAATAACAGCCGCTCTCTGTAATGCACTGTATGCGAGGACCCTTAACCAGCAAACTGCGGGGAGAGGGAGCGCTTGGAGTGGCAGGCAAAGAGAACTGTCAACCTGTCACATTTCTCCCTCCTCTTCCCCCTGATAAATTAAAGTTACACAGTGTGCGAGTTGTAGCAGCGGAAGGCTGTGCAGAAAGCCTGGCTCCTCAGGTCTCTGGAGATAGCTGGCAACTAGGTCAGACTGATAATGTAATCCGCTGACTAGATCCTGTGCCCACTACAACCAAAGTAGAAAGGCATGGCAAGTAGAAAAGAAAAAAAAAAAAAAGGAAAACAGGATAGGCAAATAAATCGCAACTTCTATAGGTGCGATTTATGTGCACATTCCCTTGCTGGTTACAGTTAATTGGGTATATAAAAGAGTAATGTCAATGCTGCCTATTGTGAGCAACTGTATACTGATAACAAACCCACCTGCTTACAGTATGTGCACCTGCACCTACCTGATTATTCAAAAGCTTCATCCATGTCAATAACCGTCACAGTCCTCACCAGGGAATCTTATTTACACGGATTCCCTTTTGCACGTTATCTTTGCACCACATACTGCACTGCACACGCACAGCAAAATAGCGGCAAGCAGGGTTGCTGGGAGAAAGTGACAAGAATAAGTCTCTGCATCAGCAAGGTGCATTTTCATTCCCATGCAGCACTCCACAGAGGCTCGGTGGGCCCACTGTGACAACTCTGCCTCCCTGCAGGTGTGGAAATGAAACAGCGCCTATAAATAGCCCAGCCAGCTGGGAGTAGAGAGCTGTAGAGCTGGGGGGTGAGGGGCGGGGGGAGTAGGGTGTGTTGTTGGTGGGTGGAGGTGGAAAGCGGTCCAGCTGGGGATGCAGGTGTGTAGAAGCTGACCGACAGAATACGAGCGTTGTCTCACCCAGGGGGCTGAGGGGGAGGCGAGGTGGAGCTGCAATGCGATCCAGTTTTAAAAGTGGAGAACCTATAGAAGAAAATACTCTGAATATATCAAGTTAGATGCACATCTGATGAACTGTTAATGTTTAACCCCGCTTTAAGTATCAAAATACTTCTGCGGTTGTTCTTAATTATGCAATTAGATGTTTGATGTGGAAGGCAAAAAACATTAAATGCCTTGTAAGAGGCATCACAACCATCAAAACCTGTAACAGTATATTGTGTTGAAAATTGATGTTGGAGGATGGTTGTTTTTCAGACTTTTCACAAAGAAACCTTAAAAGTGTAGCACACTTTTAAGGTTCGGCCCATTTTTAGTCTCAGAGCTCAAAATAAAATCCAGTGCAACTTCATAAATCACCAAATTAGCAAAGACTGTCCACATGTGTGTAATTTAGTATAAATCTGGCCATTCTGTGAAGAACGATAGGAAACATTAGTGAACAAATAACACTATGAAAACCAAGGAACGCAGAACACAGATGGGGGAGAAAGTTGTGGAGAAGCTTAAAGCTGGGTTAGGTTATAACACACATTTCCAAGCTTAGATCATCTCATAGAGCATTGCAGTCTATCATTAGATCCACAGCTTAAGTGGAACAATGTGTCCACAGTACTACTATTAGTCATGCATTACTCACTGGCTCTTAATGGAACAGTGTCAAGAAGATACCATTCATTTCAAAAGTGAAGCAGCGCAAACATATTCACAGTAACTTTTAAAATAACAGTTGACATGCAGTGTCCAAAAAAAAAAAAACAATTGTTGCATACATAAGCTCAGGGGACATGTATGCAACACGTAAAAAGTAAGTGTTACATGCAAAACCGTAACTTCTTTGTGCAATTTAGAGATGCATCATTTATTCATTAGGATAATTGTTGTTTTAAATAACTGTTTTAACTTGTGACGTCCTGTTGACATACTAAACAAAACAGTAACATCCTGGTAAAGAAAGACAGCAGCTTTAACATACAAATCACATTACAGTACAGTCATAGAGAAAATGAATATTTTAGTGTTTAGGTTGTCATTTCTGTCTTCAGGTTCTTATTTCTTTTTCTGTAGCAGTGCTGGATTAGGTAGACATCCAAATAAAGCTGAAAAAAAAATCAACATTTAATGCTGTTTCCATCGCTACCGTGTTTTCTCACTGCTGCAGACAGTAACAGAGCTTTCCAAGTCACAGTATTACCATGCCATCTGCACTAAAGGAGCCAGTCAAACAGTGGAAATATCACTCAGAAGTAAAGTGTCTTCCCTACAATATAATTATGTAGAAACTGGATACTGTATGTTCTGAATGCATGGCATCCAGTATGCTGATCTATCAATCCGTTCAGACAAGGACATCCTTGCTCTTCTATTGCACACCTCATTATATAGACACAGCTGAGCCCGGGATCAACATGAGTGCTGCATGTTGTCTGAGTGTCTGAGTTGAGTGCAGAGTCTTAGCAAAGAAAACCAAAACCTTACCAAGCTGCAATGATACACATGCTGCCTGTCTTCACGTGTGTCATTACAGGCAGAGCTCAATAGTGACACCTGCTTTTTGTGCTCTCAATTCAACATTTCTGTGTAAAACCTGGACGTAATACTTGCTTCACTGATTGACCCACAACACTGAACCTGCTCTTCTTTTTCATTTGTTAAGCCTTTTTAAAGACAAAAAGGTGTGGCTTAGTGTAAGATTCTAACTGTATAATAGTTTTATTCAGTTTAATTCAAATTAAAAAAATACTTTATTGATCCAAAAGGGAAATTAAATGTTACTGCAATCAAATTTAGACACCACGATTGTATAGGATCACTGTTAGCACAAAAGTATGGAACAAACTACATAACTTGATCAAAACTGTAAACCAGCAATCGCTTATAATGCTAAAAAATAATGCATAGATTATTACACTTAGGTTTCTTATTATTATTTTTATTTTAATACAAAGAGCAAGAAGTTAGAATAAACAGCTGTGCTACTCAGTTGTAGTTTTTAAATGTTTATTGCACAGAATATCATACCCAAGCCAATTTGCCCTTTATGAAACAACACTAATGTAAGGCTTTTTTGTTTATTTATTTATTTTAAAAGCATAATGGTTTTCACAACCAGAATTACTTCAAACCAACCTTATTTGTCTTTATTGTAATGGAAAATTTATGAAGTCTTTATATTGGCTTTTTTGCAGTTGTTTTCAGTTGTTGGCATTTTGATAAATAAGTATGTTGGTCTAGACATGAGAAAAATAAAGGAGTCTTGAAAAACAAGTCCTGATTTTTTTAAGACAGGACTTGTCTTAAAACACAGACAAATCTTGTGTGATTTTTTTATTCTCTCCCGTTCTGAATCCGTGATGTGGAAATCGTAGGGTTCTGCTGTGTCATGACCTAGTAGGTTACTTTCCTGTTACATCACCCTATTATCTAATTTTTGTTTTCATATTAAAGGATCAACTGGCAATCTATGAATTAAATTTGAATGCTCTGTGAGTGCTCCCAAGTCAGATAATTAGCTAAATCAATCACACAGTAAATGATGCCATCCGTTTCACTTGTGGTTTTAGGCATCGATCATCCTGAGGAGAGTAAAGCATCTTCATAGTGGCGTGAGATTAAGTGCTGCGATCAGGTCACTGCTGTGTTATTTGAATGGTATTTGTGTTGATTCTATCACAGTGTAACACGAATCTGGCACACATATCTATTCCAAGCTGCTAGAATAAGTTTCTGGGAGCTTGGCTTAGCTAGTCATCAAAATATGCAAACCATAGTGTAGGAAGGACATTTGGGGCATTATTATTTTACTATGGTATTGTGTCTTCCCAAAACATTTAAATGAAAGTAAAATAGATCCACAATATGGTGACAGGGTTAATAAGAAAGATATGTCTGAAGATTTTATCTGTTTTGAAACTGGAGCTTTTTAAAACATTGGAAGGCACTTATATTGGTTTCTTGCACATGCCTATAGTAGAAAGAAGTAATTGATTGATTTTAATTTTGACCTCTTACAGCATGTCAGCAATGTTTGAAGTTGAATTCAACAGCCTTCTGTCACACGTGTGTCATATATTCGGATGGGACATAACGGCTTGAGGTGTGTGCTCCCAGTGCACAGGACTGTCTGGCTAGTACATCAGTATGTTCTTCTGCAACACAGCTGCAGTGTCTTTATTGTCTGCAAGCTTCAGTTTTTAGGGCAGAAAATTCTGCTTTCATTTCCAACAGATGACTTCATGGGGTGTTCATGTAAATGACATCTAGCACTTGCACACTGGTGCATGCATTAATGCATTAATTCCTCACCGCTATGCGCCTTTTTTTTACGCTGGAGGCAGAATGACACATTCTCATCAAAAACATATTCCCCCACTTACAGCTCCACACCGTTCAGGCTCTCTCACACACACGCACACCCCCACACCCACACACATACATTTTAGTGCTGATTGACAGCAGGAGCTCCCTCTGACCTAGTATTCTGCTACAGTGGGACGATCCCATAGGCTTGTGATTAATGACTTAGGCTTTATCCGCTAGTAGAGTGGTAGGCCTGCCAGCCAGGCCACTTAGACTGCTTGGACCACTACCTCTGCTGTAAACACACTCTCGCTCTCTGCAACTGTTTTTCTCCACATCTCAGTCTCTTGCCTGCAGGCTCTGCATCGTCATATTCATTCTTACAACTCTAACTCGTTGCCCCACCTCCAACAAACAGAGAGGCAACACACCTTTGCATTCACACAGAGTTCCCATGAACTTTTTCTCACCCTGTGGCAATCTCTAGTTGAATTTTATTTGCATTATTTCTGCATTAGGACAGGTGTGACGGAGTAAAAAAAATAAATAAATTTGTTTGTCTTTTACATTCTTTGTTTGCTTAAGCAAATTGCTTACCCCATAATTTTATTTTATTTTTTTAAAGCAAGAACTCTTCATGTCCCCAGGTCATAAGCAAAAAAAATGTCCAAGCCTTTGATTGCTTGCATTACTTTTATGAAGCAAACCAATCATCTTTAATGTGTTTTTCTCTAGCACAACTCACAGGAATTTCTCTCATTTTGAAAACATATAAATAACACAGGACTGTATAGCAGAGCTAAACCAGTCTGACTTATTTTTTCTTGACAGTAAGCTCCATCGCTAAAGCTCGGAGATGATATTTTTTGTGCTGAAGTAAATCTCTCAAGGGTAACCACGTTTATGCCACTTTGTAACCTTTTAAACACTTAGCCAGTCAGTCTACCTGCAAGAAGACACACTTCGACAAGACACTTTAGTTTTTGATGACAAATTGAAGACATTTAGGCTTTGAGCAACACTGTTGATTAGGTTGATGTATAAGTTCTTTTAGCGGGTTTAGAATCCGCTCAGGTTAGTTTGATATGGTGGGTTATTTCCAGACACCCTGTGGGTAAGGATTCTTGAAAAGTTTTAAAAATGTGTTTAATCCAATTTTGTTGCCTTAGTATAGTCTTAAATAGATGTAGTTCTGGATACGTATGAGAAAAAGAATGTAGAGTATGGAAGAATGTTTGACTTCCATTTTTCTACTAAGAGAAACAGAAGGCTTGCCAATGAAAACTGCAATAATGCTTATTTATTTCAGTTTTCACATTGGTCTATATAGATATATGTCTGATGTGCTTGAATACATTTCACTCAACAAAGTTTTGGCTTCTGAGTTATTAAAAGAATCCACCACAATTTAAAACTCAAACATGAGACAATATGTTACATGTTTAATCTCTAGACAAAAGGATAAACTGGGTCTAAAATGGCAATCAATCACTAAAGTTATATGCTGTATTTAGGAATTTTTTATACAAAAAACTAAAGGGACCAAATTTCACAAACTGTGGTCTTGTGAATCTGTACTTAGTCTAGAATGCTTTACAAGTTTATTTGTAATGGAGAAATGTATATTTAACAGTTTCTAAACAGGAATTTGTCTTGCTGTCTGAAAGTACTATTATAAAATACTTACTGAATGCCTTAACAAGGTGTTAAAGTTGGATAATCTAAATGGAAAGACAAGGACTTGCATGGAAAAGCTTACCTTACATTCAGCTTACTTTTTATTGGGTAACCTAAATACAATTTATCTTATAAGTTAACCAACTTCTAGTTAGTATTTGATTACAGTTACTGACATTTGCAAAATAAATATTGCTATTTAAATACAGCCTAATTCTTTAGTCAAAAACAAATCCAGAAAATAACGTAAAATTCACAGTAAATGTTTACATCTGGAATATAAAAGTCAAATAAAAATCTGCTTGTTAGATAAAACAAACACTGAAATGTGTGTAACTGTCTGATGTTTTATCTAGGAACCAATTGCTGGTATATTAAAATTAAAGGAAAGATTAATTGAGAAAAATAGCTCTTGACTGCAGCGATGGACCAGTAAGTTCACTGAACACATAGGAGTTATTGCATCCTAATTGGAACATAATTTTAAGGTGCAGAAACAGAATCTACATCAAGTCTAAACCATAACATAATTAATTATGAGTAATAACACCCACTGTGCTTTTCTTTATTGACGCTTTAATGCCTGAGCATCATTTTGAGATGCTAGTGGGCTGAGATTATAGCAGTTTAGCAACCTTTTGAAATCCTATTCAATTAATTAGTAAAATGCGCTTGATATTTTGGATTTAAAATGTAGTGAATAAAATAAATGAAATTCTTAACTTGTTTTGCTGTAGTTTGAAAGCATATGTAAGGAAATGAGAAACAAATGGTTATCATCCATGATAATTCAGGACCTTCAAATTTTGAGGTCAAGTACCTCAAAATTGTTCTCTCAGCACTTTGTTGCTCCTGCAGATTTAACCTTCATCCTAAAAAAAATGATTTCGCAAAACCCACTACGCTGCTAAACAATGTACTAATATATTTAGCTTTGCTGCAGTTTGTCATAGGACTACAAAAGTCTTCTTTGTTGTTTTGTGGCATGTGATCTGAGCTTGTGTAAGTCTTTATGGCTGTGATTCAGTCTAGCTATAAAGGTTGATAGTAGTTGACCTATCAGACCTTTAAGACATGCTTCTAAAAGAAGAACACATACTAGCATTCATAACAGCCGAGGGTTTCTATTAGTTGTAGTAACCGGGTCAGATGTTCCTTCCTTTGACATCTTGATCCATGGTTAATGTATGGACTCATAGATTCTCAGTTTCAGTTCTTTCTATATATAGAAAGGAAAGCAGGCTCATATCTATTTACAGATGTCGGTTGGCTAACATCATTACCATGCCATTTTAAAGCACTCAGTGACCACTTCTGCTTTACGGAGAGAAGCATTGTCATCTTGGAAGATATTGCTCCCAGTGGATATAAGATGCATCTCAGGATAATCTAAGTAGCCATTCAGAGTCTTCCTTGCTAGTAGGAAATACTACAGATTTAATAATAAGACTCTTAATGAACTCTACCCACCAGGCCTCAGCATTTCACTGGATTGTTCTATAAATACAGTGCCTTACAAAATCATTGAACCTGTGAACTTTTTTTAGCTTAAGTGGGAGAATTTATTTACAGGAAATGTATGAGCCACAAAGCTAACTTTTATGGTTAGATTTGTGGCGCAAGAAGAAAGCCATAAGTCATACATGTAGTTTTCCACAAGCAAACGTGTGGAATAAGATACTCTGCTCAAAGGAGATCAAAATGTCACAAAATGCTATTATGTGTGGTGAAAACCTGTGAAACCTGTTGATGGCCGCATCATGCTGTGGGGCTGTTTTCCTTCAGCAAGTCCAAGAAGCTGATCATAGTAGATGGGAAGATGGATGAAGCTAACGACAGGGAAGTCCTGGAAGATTACAGGTTGTAAAAGACTTGGAACTGAAGTTCAGCTTCACCGTATAAATGAGAGTAAACATAAAGTCATAACAACAGGATGGTTTTAAATCATAGCTGACCTAAATCTGGCCATTTGTGGCAAAGCTTGAAAATTGCTGGTTGTTTACGCAATCTATTCTATCTGTTTGAGCCAGAGTTGAGATGTTTGTAAAGCAAAATGGACAATTGAACCATGCAAAACATGGAGCTGTCATTGCTGCTAACGTTACAAAGTATTGAATCAGGAGTCTCAACACATGCACACCACACTTTTCAGATTTTAGTCATTGGGGGGAAAAAAATCAGTTTTGTACATACTTTCTGTTGAGCTACCACATAAAAACATAACAACCTATACAAAAGTTTGGAGTTGCATCATGACAAAAATATAATAATAATAATAAAAACTTTTAGGATTATGAATACTTTTACAAGGTACTGTAATGAGAGTTTTATAAAATAGAGAGAGCCACATTTGCTCTCTGTTGATGGTCGTGTGGAATTCATGTTCACATGTTGTCGAGTGAAACTGAGCACAGTGAAGCAGAACTACAAGCTCTGCTGTCTATGAGTGGCCATATGGCAGGTGTCCTTGCGTGCTAGCTTAAGGGAGCCTTTCTCCCCGAAATGGAGCAATTCTGTTCAGCAATGAACCTACTTCTCTATCTGCTCTATATGTTTATCAGACCCTGCCCCCATCAACTACCCATGTGTAGCAGAAGTCCCAGCAGATCACCTTATAGCAGGGACGGCAACTTATAACATCCCAGGCAGACCGGGTCTGCTTCCGTCACGTAGCCTCTGCCTCCTCGCTTGACGAAAAGCCCACCCCTTCTCTTGTAGCCCATGCGCCGTGCCTCCAGATGTAGCTTAATTTACTGCGACTCTGCTAATTGCTGTAATTAAGGATTAATTACTGTTAATTACCTTCGCATAAACTCATCAACAGTCAAAGAGCGGGGCCTTATGAAATGTGCCACGCGCAGGAACACACACCGAGGGGACTCCAGGGGGGTTTGTTTTATCGGACCTCTTGTTGCACGGTTTGTCCTGCTGCGTGGGGACGACTTGTCGGACAACAGTTAGGGCAGGACATTAACTATCAGAGGCGATGTCCTCTGGGCTCCGAACACTTCACACATCACATCCTTACCAACTGTTGTCCAGGACAGCATCCTTATGCTGGCTGTCGTTTGACTTTGGGCTGGCATTTATTTTCTGAACATATGAAGGAATTTGGTGCTAGTAAACTATAAATAATCTCTGTTAATAAACTTAGACAAGCTTCTACCAGATTGGCTCTTTTCTAAGGTAGGACCTAAACTGATATTTAAAAATCACTTTCAAACTTTAAAGTATGCAGATTTTTTAAAAAAGGTAGAATTTTAGCCTTTCATGAATTAAGCCTTTAGTAAAAGCAGGTGGTCTTTACAACTGAGATGACAAGTAATTCAGAAGTTGCAGAAGAACGCAGAAAAACTTGATTGTGTCTACCCGATGATTTTTGTTCCTGATAGCAGAAAAAAAAAGCCCATGTCCACCTGCATGTTTCCATGAGCCGTTAAACACCCAAGACTATTGTACAGTGCTTCAGCCTTTTTTGTTTTGAACAAACGTCAGATGTTTGCTGGGTTCTACTGAGGTTTTGTTTTTGTCCAGTTTGAAAAAATGAAAATGCTCTTTCCTGTGATACATGTCCCTTTTTTGCACCTTTTTTTAGTAAAGTCTTAAAAACGACTGTCCTTCAACAGTGCTATAAAAAGTATTTCACAGGCTAAGGTCTAAAGGAAATATGGAAATAAAGGAATAGACACAAACGTGAATGGCAGCAGAGCAGAGAAATAATTTGTTAGCTGTTTTATCTTCTGATTTTAATAAGCATAAATTTCTGAGTAATGAAACTCAAAGTTGACTTTGAAGAGTTGTTATTCTAGAACAATGCTTCCAGCCAACTTCAAATCATTAGTCCTCCAAACAAACTCCTACCTAACCAACCCACCAAATAACCAATTAACTCAACGCCACAGTGTTTTTGGATAGTGGGAGGAAGCTGGATTACCCAGTGAGAACACACACTTGCACTGAGAGATCATGCAAACTAAAGACTCCAGGCCCAGGATTTGAACCCAGGACCTTCTTGCTGCAAGGCAACAGTGCTACAAACTCTGCCACATAAAACATAAAAATATCTGAAGTAAAAACTGTTTACTCTTATTTCTGACTATTTGTATCTCAGTACATTTTTTGTACACAATTCTATACAACTTCCTTTTGTGAACATACTGGACAGAACAAAATACAAAGAAATACTTTGACATTCGCCTGTTTGCTAATAGTATTCAGTCACTGAACGTATTAATGGAGAAATCCGACTGCTTTCCATAACTGGAACTGATGCACAACTAGGTTGTGTTCAATATTAATTTGCAGTTCTGATGTCAGGGATAAATGCATTAATAGAAGTTAACACTTGGTTCTGCTCCATTATCATCTTCTTCAGGTCATACAGGGAGTTCTTCATTTTTTTTCCACATTCCTGACCTTTGAGATGTTTCTGATGAAACAAACGCAGTATGTATAAACTTTAAAAACATTTTTTTTAGCTGTTGGTGGTTATCATTGTTAATTCATTTGTATGTGTCTTGCAAAGTAATTAAAGTAAAGATTTCCGCTGAGTACAACTAGATAGGCAGCCCATAGACCACCAGTAGTACCAGTGGTACCAGTTGTACAACCAGAACAAGTCTAGGCAGAGACGAATCCCTGTCTTTATGCACCTGTCCAGTTCGTAAAAGTATTATTTCAGATGCAGGATTTAACATTTTTCTAAATTTCTGTCGTCTGTTGGCTGTCACATGCAAATAAAACATGCTTAAAAATTATGTTTGACTGTGAATCACTACTAAGCCTTCTCCAGATCTTAAAGAAGAGAGTTAGCAGTCCTTTGTGTATTTAGCGTTTGCCTTTACACAGTGACACACTCTCTCTTCCTCTCTCTCTCTGCTGGGATGTCTTTGTGTCTCTGCTTGCAGCCTCCAAGCTCGTGACTACTCCTCAGCTCCTCAGTTATTGAGCCACTGCTGTTCCCAGCACAGCCTGAAGCTGGTAGAAACTATACTAGCAGAGCATGAGTTTGATTCAATCAATGAGATATATATATTTTAAGACACCTTTAGAAAGACCGACTGCCAGGGGCTAATGTATTGCCCGTTTTGAATAATGAATTATTTTAATGAAGGCCTTTTAAAGGGGGTGTTTGGCGTTGGTGGCGGGCGGTGCTCTGAATGGTCTTCTCCTCTGGCGCTGGCTGCCTCATTATCAGGCCAGCCCCTCAGGCCTCAAACTGGCCTGCTTAAGCCTCAGATGATGACGATAATTACCGTTATTAGGAGTAGCTGCAGGGGGAACTTGTTCTGAAAAACACCAAGCTGAGTTCTTCCCCTTGCTTGCTGCCGCCACCGCTGTCGCATGAGAAACCGACGATCGCCAGTCGGAGAAAGCCAGAAAGGGAAAGAGACAGAGGGAAAGCAGGACTAAAAAAAAGAGAGGAGGGGATGAGGGGAGCGGCCACCAAATCCGCCTAATGTGACGCCTGTCAGCTCGTCTCCCACCAGCTGTCACCTCCCAAATGCATCGGGGTTCATTTTTTTAATTGACACCTCGCTTTCCTATTCCATTTCTATTTTTCGCCTTTCATTCTCTCTCCATCACTCTCCTCCCTCCCAGCCTGTACCGTCCACATCTCCTTGTCCAGGCCTGTCTCTCTACTATTTCTTTGGTGCTTTTTTTCCCCCCTTGTCCTTGGTAATCCCCATCCCCTCACCGCAGTGTCAGATACAACACTTCAACTCTGGCCCCTTTCTGCACATGATACTCAGATGGCTGATAAAACATAAAGCTGCTTTAGAGGTACTTTATGACTATGCCCTCGCGTACTGAAGCTGCACAGCTTCTCATTACCTTGTGACGGGAGAAGCATTTTGGGTCTTACGATGTTTTCTAAAAGGTTTTTGATTGTTTAGTATTTAGAATATCTTTATGTCTGTATGTAAATAAGTTGAAAAATGGAAAATGGTTTTAGGTTGTTTTTTTTTGTTCTTTGTTTGTTGTGTGTCAATAGCAGAAAAGAAATACATCATATCTCTGTCATTTGTCCCTAAAGTCCTGCCTTGTTTACAATTTAACAGTGTTTTCCACTTGAAATGCTTTTAAAACTGAATTCCCTAAGAAGGCTTTAAAGTAGACAAACAAACTTTCGGTTTGACTGAATGAAGGTCTGCTACTGGTTTTATATTTACACTCTTTGGCCGTATATATTTAAGGTTATCCTACATTTAGTTCATACCTTGACTAAGTTGAATTCCATGTTGTTAAATAACCACAAATCTTAATCTGTTGAAGCCCACTAATTTTACTGCCATAGAACTATACCAGTATGGCTTTTATTTTTCAGCTAGAGTTATCAAGCATTTCAATATAATTGTGGCACCTTCCAAGCATCACATTGTTCTGTCTTGATGTTATTGGTTTTATTCCTGCAAAGTTAGCACATCTAGGAGATAAAAATCAGTATTTTTTTCCTTTGTTTCAGAAACAGATTTTTCTTTTTTTTTTTTTCACAGAGCAAATGATTAGAACGTTTCTTGAAGTCTCATTAATTTCTGTAGTTTTGCTTTTGCTCTTGGTTTGCATTTGTGTTTGGGTCACTGGAAAAGTTTGTGTTGTTGAAACTGATCTAGCTGTTTAAAACCTTGATACTGTTCACCAGAAAATGCCTGTGCATGTTGCAGTCCACGGGATTTTCATTTAGAATAAAAATAATATCAGTCTTTTTCTTGTCTGTTTGTAAAGAAATGTTTAAGCTTTAAAATACCAAACTGATGCTACTGTTACTATTTACAAACATTTAAAAAATATATTTTTCAGCTGTGCATGATAAAAATCAAGGGCTCAAAATTTCTGTTAGCTTTGATATTTGATATAAACAATATTAACAGTGGCTTGATTGGCATTCTCGGTGCTGTGAACCGAATCTGCAGGTTCTCGCCACTTTGTCGGTCAGCTGCACATTGCTGCTTCTGATGAAGGCTGTGTTTTTTGGCATTGAATCGAATGCAGATGAGGACAGGAGCTGAACTCCTGGAAGGAGCCGGGGGAGGGGAAGGGGTTTGTATTAGTGATACTTGTCATGTCTGCTGTAAATCACGCTGCTTTTTTTTTCTTCTTTTTTTTCTGGTTCCCAGGTTGTTGTTGTTTTGTCTCAGAATGCTGTGTGGCAGGGATGAATGGTGGTGATGTTACATTATCATGTGGCTGTCGCTTTCACTCCTGCTGACTGCTCTGTGACAGGCCCACACAGAGAAACACGCACACACTCAGAGATTTGTGTCAGGAGCGGGCCTGATTTATTAACTGCTGAAACCCTAGATGACGTGTGCCCACACAATCAATAGGGAGCACAGCCACTGCCTGGTCCTCTCTGGGGTCATGTGATGTGGATAAGAAAGGACACACAAACACACACATATCTGCACCACAGGCCTGCAGAGTGTATTGCATTACTTTATTGATGGGAAATGGATCCAGTCCAGTGTTTTGCTGCCAGTTAGAGACGTAGGGGATAAACTTTCATCAAGGCCGTCAGGGACATCACTCCTGCCTTGTTTGATTTTAAATCTGCGTAACTGTGACAGAATACTTCAGCATCATCATTTAAACATGTTTTTATTTAAACATGCTCTCAGAGCCACATGTGGGCTCAGGACGATTTGTCAATCTGGATGAACAGTTCCTTGCAAAACCAACATACTTTTACAACTTATGTTTTGTTACTTCACAACCGCAAACTCTATTTTGTTGGGATTTTTTATTATGTACCACCAAAACGCAGCACGTAATTTTAAGAAGGAAGAAAGTAAGTCATGGGTTTCAGTTTCTTTCTTTTTTTTTTTTTTTTTTTTTTTACAAATGAAACATTGAAAAGCATTTGTATTCAACCTTCTGAGTCAGGAATGTTGTAGATCCACTCTTTACTGCAGCCACAGTTTTTAACTAATAGTTCATTCTCAGCCATACTGGATGGAGAGTATCAAGTCTGCCACCAATTTTGTTTTGGATTGACGTTAAGACTTTGGCTAGACCATTGTATGACATGAACAGGCTCCATTGAAGGTGTGACTATAAGTTGAGAGTTGTCCTACCCCAACAGTCACAAGTTTTTTTGAAATCTTTACCATTTGTTCTTTCTGGTTTCCCCTGTATATCTCTCCATCCATCTTCTTATAAGCTCTGACCAGTTGTCCCGCATCATGACATCATGACGCTCCTCCCGCTTCCCCCGCCATGTTGGTCAGTGTGCTTAGAATGACGTGAAGTCTTAGTTTCCCACCACACATGGCGTTTTGCACTCAATCCACAACTCTTCCTTTCACGTCTTTGCTGTGTCCCTTGCACTGCAAAAAAAAAAAAATACATGGTTCTTCTTCTTGCTTTGTTTCAACATTGGCTTTCTTCTGGTCGCTGTGGCTTTCATGAAGCCGAATGCTGAATGCACAACTAAATTTGACACATTCTCCTACCTTAGTTGTGGATCTATGCAGCTCCTTTGCAGTTGTGCCATTAAAATTTCTCCACAACTTTAACCTTAACTTAGTTGTTGTGTGATTTATTCTGAAACGAGAGGACTCTGACTGCTGTTTAGGTGACTTCTAAAACCACTTTGTTACACTGACTTTCATTCAGGCCTATCAGAGTTAAAGAGGCACGGCACACTTTTCAGACTTTATTAGAAAATGCCTTGATGTTTGTGATTGTAATGACAAAACCTTTAAGACTTTAAGGGTTAAAAATATTCTCACAAGGCACAGAAAATGTAATTTGTTCAGAACCACATATCTGGGTAACATGTTTTGTATTTGTCTGTATGTGTCCGGCGCGCCTCAACTCCCCCCTTTATGAGTGGGTGCCTTGATCGCTGTGTTTATTTACAATCTTAACACTACACCCCGGCTGTGCCTGTTGTTTGCAAACAGGCAGCAGTGGACACGAGCCAGCTCTTAAGGAAATAAAACAGGAGCAGGAATTAATTTTATCAGTAAATAAACAAAAGGCTTATTCTTAGAGGCCCATTTATTATTCAGGAAGCTGCTCCGGAGCTGTTTATGTTTCTTTTTTTTTTTCTTTTTTGTTTTTTTTTGTTAAGCTTCTGCCTTTTTGGGTTTGGCGGCCCACATCTCTAAAAAAGGAATGAAAAGGAGAGAAAAAGCGAGGTAAAGGGGGGTTGGTGATGGAGAGGGGAATTGTGTCCTCTCATTGTTCAATTAAGCCTGTCAGTAATGATCAAGATGAGATGATGGCCATCTTCCTTTTATAGATACTAATCAGAGACTGATGAAGTAAGAGAACCCTCCTCCCCCCATCCCTTCCTCCTCTTCGTCGCGACAATAGACTATAAAATGTGTATTAAAGGTTTTTGGTGTTATTGTGCCATACATGATTTATAGTAATAGAGGCCACTTCCCACTGTCAGGTGATTACGTTAATGTATAGTCCGTGGTTGCAAAGTTCACAGCGAAGCACTCCGACTGGCATTGAGGTCTAATCGATTTCATTGCTATTACTGAACAGGAATAAATAAAGCTGATGGCTGTGGTTAGGGTAATTATGCCACAGCACAGTGAATTGTTTGATTTTCCTTATTAATTGTATTTATTTAATCCATTTCATGCTTTTAGTTGTGCACTCAGGGAGTTGGAGGGAATGAATAAATCACTCTTAGGCTCATTAGATTCCCCCTCTGGTTGGGATGCTGTGACTGTTTTGTCAGAATCAAATTGGCGAGTGTTATAATTTCCCGCCGGTGTGATTCACATGAAAAATTTCCAGATATTCATCTGCCGCCGTGCACACACACACACACACACCCCCCCACACACGCGTCTGCTCCCCATCTGAACTCCTGACCTTTTCCAGCCGTCTGATGGCCATTGACATTTGCCTCTTGAGCGGAGCTTGCTCACGTTTCGGAGCTGATGGGAATGGATGATGTTATTGCTGGAGGAGAAAAAGGGAGGGAAAAGAGGAAAAGGAGGAGGGGGTTGGCAAGATGAAAAGAGGTGGGAGCTCCCCGTGCCGGCCCTAGAATCCATCTGGACCCCCTACTCGGCAGAAAGGTCACAGGGCGACCGAGCCTTACATCCTCCTTACAAAGGAGCCGTCGCCGCGACCTGAGCCTGTTCAGCTGCAATATGGCTCTGCTGCTCTGTCACACATCCTGCCATTCACCCTCACTGTCTACACACATCAGACAGGAGACATGCGGAGTGTACTCTGGCACTAGGAGAAATGCATTGTTAAAAAGTGTGGCGTCTTTGTCCTTGAAGACAGTGGCTGGAATGGAGGGCTGCACCTGGTCGGCTGTTTTCTGCGTCTCAGAGGAAAGGAGGATGCTCAGCTTCTTTACGGAGGGAGCCTTCTGGTGGCTGAAACAGGCAGGACAGCAACAATTTCCACAGAGGTGGTGGAACACCTGCCTGCTTAAATTATGCAGATAAATAGAACGGTGTCTGTACCTTGTTATTATTCGCAAGAAATTGAGGAGCCATATTAATCGTGATGCATTTTAGTTTGATCCATTTTTACCTTTTGTTCAAAGCTATTTGTAAATAAACTGCTACACCAGGTTTCCTTGGAAACAAAAAAGTGCTCTTCAGATCATCATAGAAACGGAGGTCTGTTTTTTCTAATTAGAAACAATTTGTGATATACCCGGTAGTTAAAAAAGTGATAAACAACAAAACATGCCATTTTAAGGGACTTCTGCATGAAATAATAAAACAGGAATCAATAGCATAAAAAATGTTATGTACATGAGGAGAGGCAGTGTCAAACTGCAAGCAGGGCATTGCTGTAACCAGGGGTTTGCTAAAAAAAAAAAAATCACCAAAATCACACTTTATACTGTTGTTAGCTTCCTATTTTATCATTTACTTCAGTTAGCTTGGCTTACAAAAGCAGCAGCCACCACGCGTATCTCCTAACATCTAGGTTTTTTTAACAGTGACTTTTCCAAAAGGCTGCCAACATTTTGAAGTCCAGCACAGTACTCAACAGACCGAGGTTGAAAGCTTGCAGTGTAGCTGCAGTCCAGTTTGTTATACATCGTCCAGCTTTCTTGTTATCTGCTACAAGGCTTGCTCTCATTGAAAATATAATATAGATTCAGAATCCATAATCTAATTGTGGCCATTAAGGGCAAATGATAGTCCATCCAAGTGGCCAAATATGATTGGTCACATGTTTTGTCATGTAAAAATAAACATTGAAGCCTACCACTGCATCAAACGTCTCCCTTGTGATTAAAATTTTGTTCACATTGATGTTGCAAAGTGATTTGAGACTTTATATCTCATGAAAATCTACTACATCTCATAATTTAAGAGAATCAGTACTTGATAACTGGGTAATAAGATTATCTTAATGGCGTCTGATTAAGTTTAAACTGATTACCACTGTGCTCTTGCACGGTATCTGTATCTATATAGTTTACCTTTTAATACTAATATCATGTTTTGCAGTTATTTAATTCTGTCTTCCTTACTCCATTATAGCTATGTGCTTTTAATCAACTACAATGCATCATGCATGCCGTATTAATGTGTTTTCTGCTAAAACCCATCAGCTGAAGACTAAATGCAGAGTGTACATACAGAGAGAAAAAGATGAGCTCTCGTTAAAGGGTTGTGTTCATTTTAAATGAATTTATAGATCGAATCGATGAAATTTTCTACTTTTTATGGTCTTTCAGACTCTGAAGATTTTTATAGCACAGGCTTGAACTTTAATAATGACAGTCATATTTCAGCAAGTTCAGCCTGGAGCTTGCAACAGCAGGGACAGTTTTTTTTATGTGCTTAAAACTCTTGCAGTTCAGTTGAAGATGTGTGTTTAAAGTCATGTTCGTTGTGTCTGTTCTCTGCAGTGCTGAGTATCCGCGGCGCCCAGGAGGAGGAGCCTCCAGATCCCCAGCTGATGCGACTGGACAACATGCTTCTGGCTGAGGGTGTGGCCGGACCGGAGAAAGGTGGCGGGTCTGCGGCCGCGGCTGCTGCTGCTGCGGCCACCGGCGGCGTCGGTGCAGATAACTCTGCAGAACACTCCGACTACCGGGCCAAGCTGTCTCAGATCCGACAAATCTACCACACAGAGCTGGAGAAGTACGAACAGGTGGGAAACAGTGATCTCAGTCTTTATTACATGATGAAAACACAACAAGGGTTCATTCATCCTGACAGGTCTTTCAGACTCACGTCATTTTCATTTATACTGCTGTTTTACTTCAACATATGCAATCTTTGCTACATGGAGAGAATCACATTAGCACATCAGATATCATTTGCTCTGTTCACTTAAGGTAATAAACAAGCATGTAAGCTTCAGTTAATAAGATTATCTACCATGTTGATGATGCTTTAATCCATTTATAGAAAAATACCTTCTCAACCTTCATAAGAACTTGTTCATTTAAACTTTTATTCTTAGCCTCTGGAGCAGATGCAAAATTAATGTTGATGTAACGTTTGATGGTTCTTCATACATATTTATTTGAAATGTCTCAAATGTAATGGCAGTATAACAGACTCTAGTGTTGCATCAATTTTGAAAGCAATGGAAGGAAGAATCATCTGCTATAGATAAACACAGTGATTATTGCATAAATATTTGTTTAAGTCTTTACTAAACTCATTAAAAAGAAACAAATGTATCCAATCTCCCTTTTACTAAACAAAAGACTTTTTTGTAGGAGGGAAGATTTATGTTCTTCTTTTATATCTGTACGAGTGTTAAATGTTAAAACATCTGAAGCATTATCTAAATGGATTGAGGAAACGATGTAATAAACATAATTAAATATACATGTTATGAATCATTTACTTTGACCTTTTTTGCTATGTGACTGTTGGTCAACTTGCCTCTATATTTGTATGGGCAAAAAATTAAGACAGTCTTAGGACCTAAAAATATACTAAATCCCACACCATGTAGACTCGTTGTGCAGCTTTCATAAACTTTATAGAGGGCACCAGGTGGTTAGAGCAAATCCACTATATATATATATATATATATATATATATATATATATATATATACAGAGT
>CAEFZY010075786.1:0-15364 GCA_903066815.1 Brachyrhaphis roseni
GAGCCTTAATGACCTAATTATTCCATTCAGGTGTGGTGCAGCAGAGGCACATCTAAAAGTTGAAGGACACCGGCCCTCGAGGACTGGAGTTTGACACCCCTGGGTTAAAGGCTAGTATCCACAAACTTTTTTTTGAGGAAGAAAATGGCATCATTGTAAAACGCAGAACGGGGCGAGAGCTAGCTAGTGGGAGTTTAGTAGAGCGCAGATGGTGACTTTGTCGAGGGTTCGATTCCCGGTCTTGGCTTCCCCCCTTTTTCTCTCCTCCTTATTTTACTTTTCGATAAAGGTCGCTAGAGCTTTAAAAAGTGAGCTACATATGTTGTAAATAAAACAGTCGTTCAGTGGGTGCTAGATTTATCAAACATTAAACAGAAAAAAAAAGAAAAAACACTGCGGCAATATTTATATCTGATTATATCTGATCTAAACGTGCTTTCAAAAGGCATAACGAGTTTCTGTATCGAGAAAGACAATGAAAACCATCTTGAATGTAGAAACAGATGATAGATGTGTTTAAGGATAAGAAGTCGTTTTATTTACACTTGCTGTGCCTCTTGTGGTGTGTGTGGGTGTAGGAGATTTGCTTTGTTTTGAGTGTAATGTCTTATCTGGGGTCGTTGGGGTAGGCTTGATTTTGAGTGTTTTGGAGATGGGGGCAAAAAATTAGCGGAAAAATATTCATATGATTTATATTTCCCAGAACCTTCCAATTATTTTTGTTATTATTCAAGCACATTTATTGAACATGTTCTTTGCTTTTATTTTGAAAGAGGAACAGGATTAATCTAAATAACTTGACACAACTGAGTGAGGAGGACTTGTGGGCGTGTGTGTGTGTGTGTGGGGGGGAGGGGTGTGTGTGGGTGTGTGTGTGTGTGTGGGGGTGGGTGTGTGGGTGTGTGTGTGTGTGTGTGTGTGTGCATGCAGTCAGTTCCATATAGACAGAAGCCTTCATGGCAGTGTGGTCTGCATGGCAGTGTGGTCCAGTCCAGGTGTAAGAATGCACTGCCTGAGCCAAGAATAACAGGAGCGATGAGGGGGAATGTTGCCAGTAGTTTCTTTTTTTTCCACATTTCATGATGCACTCATTTGACTTGTAGGAGCTGCAACAGAAAAGCTCACTGTAGGAAACCTTCCTGGGAGGAGGAGAGTGTTTACTCTGAGATGTTGGAGGGAAATCTGAGAGCACAGCCCTTCATGAAGCCTATAGCTGGACATGCTGGTTGGGAGTTTCAGGATTTTTGATTCTGATCACTAAAACTCACTACTTAATGGTAAGGACTTAAATACTGTAAGGAAACCCAGGAGCTGACAGCGACAATAATTATTATTACCTTATATGTCAGTCAAGTGTGGAATGACAAATGAATAAATATGCTAACAAATGCTTTTTTCCTCCACTTTTTACAACAATTAAAGTAAAATACTGCAATTAGCTACGTTAGTGAAGCCCTAGCTGGTAGTTACTGTACGTTAAAATAGTACGATGTCTCAAGTTACA
The DNA here is from genome assembly GCA_903066815.1 of Brachyrhaphis roseni. NCBI lineage: Eukaryota > Metazoa > Chordata > Actinopteri > Cyprinodontiformes > Poeciliidae > Brachyrhaphis > Brachyrhaphis roseni. Next base: position 1,505 of record CAEFZY010075786.1, read on the forward strand.
GTATCTATAAGCCTTTATGTGTTTATTTAAATGAGTTTTTACATTTTAAATCTCTTTGCAAAGGAATTCAGACCTCTTAAGCTACAATGTCAAATATTGGGAATTTCTTTGGTAGAGCAACACAAAACAGTGCATATAACCACAAGGTGGAAGTAAACTAACAAATGATTTTAAAGGTTGTCTACAACCAAAACTGAACAGCTTAGAGTCCATTTTGTATTCAGTCCTCTTTATTGTGACACTCCCAAATAAAATCCACAGCAGCCACAGGCCAAAAGTCACCCTGAACCCCTCATCTCCATGGTGATGGGTGCATCATCTTTTTTTTTTTTTTTTAGGTCTCAATTCTAAATTGACACTAAACAAATTGACAGCAATGAAAAATATTTAACACAGTTCAGGATTTAAACATTTTAAGTTGAAACCTGGGGAGCAATAACACTGAACTACAACGGAATGTTTTAGGTCAAAACGTATTCATGGCCTAGTCAAAGTCCTGACCTAAACTCAACTGAAAATCACGTAATGAGCAAAAACGTTAATCTCTTAAAGTGCATAGCTGGTGGAGACAGTTGAGGCTCCCCCCCCCCCAAACAAAACAAAAGAAAACTGCAGCCATGTTTGCATAATAACTGCACACACTTTCTGAAATTTCTCTTCATAAGAAATGTTGAACAATATCATGCAGTCTTGCTTCTTCTACTTCCTCTTTCCTGCATCTCAATAAAATGCACGAGAGGTCGTGATTTTAAAGAAGAAAACTTTAGAAGTATCAAGGGATCTGAATATTTTGTTAACCTTTGCCTGAAGCAGCTAGGACTCTCATGCTATCATAAATCTATTGCTATTTTGCTCCCCAACATTGTGAGGATAAACTGTTCAACGAGATTCAGGCATACAACAGAAACTTAGGGAAAGCTCAGTATAATGTAAAAAAAAACAAAAAAAAAACACCATCTCCCATTCACAAATATGAAGGTATGCGTCTATTGTTTTAGCTTATCTCTCCTCTGAAAAGTGGCTTGCTTAGGATGATAAGAGTACTGATAGCGCTCAGTCGTCCTCTTTGATCCAAGACAACGGCTGAAAATGCCCGGCTTCTGTTGAGGGAATTTAACCTCTCATTACAGAAGAATAAAAATATGCATTCTTCTATCGCAAAAACAGCCTCGGGTCCAGCAGGCTGGACTTGTCTTCGGCTGCAACCAGCTTTTTGAGGTTGTGACTGCGGTGTGTGATACTCTTTGGAGAGATCCGAAGCAGGAAAAAAAAAAAGCCCAGGGTGTGTCAGAAATGTGGTTGGAAAACGTCACTGGCTGACCATAACCGACTCCATGCCGCACCGTGTTGTTCCGACCTCTTAAATGTTCCACTTTGTAAGTGGCTGAGTAACAACAATAAAAAGAAAAAAGAAGGGGGGGAAAAAAAGTGAGGTTTTGTTTCTTCTAGTTCCCATAGCAAAGTCAACACATCTCCCCGTGATGGGTTTAAAACTCGTCTTTGAAGCCACATTTTGCCGTCACGCCACAGCCTGAAAACTCCACCGTTCTCCTCGGAGCTTGAATCCAGATTAGTCGAGTCACTCGAGGTCAAGGAGAAACTGGAAGCCTACTCGTTTGGGATTCTCCCCCTTCAACGAAGGACTGAGAATCAATGACGCCCTTGTTAACATCAGCTGGAGTTTCCTTTGAAGTGCGTCTACAAGAGAATGCCTATCTTCACGCTTGGGGAGGTCGGCTATTGCGCACCCCGAAGCCAGGGAGAGTCTTGACTCCGACTGCAAACGGTCAATTCCAAACGGAGAAAATGAGCTGGAGGCAGTCCAGAACCTGCAGCTGAAGGGTTTCTTCTAAGGCTGAAATGATTAATCGTATTAATTGTGATTAATTGAATTAATTGTGATTAATCGAATTAATTGCGATTAATCAAATTAATCGTGATTAATCGGTCATTAAAATAATAGCCAACTAATTTAGTAATCGATTAATCATTAATTGGAATGTGCACTCAAAATCGGCCATTCGCTGAAAAAATTAACTAAGCCAAAACTGTGAAATAAATGTATACATTTGCGATTAAGATCAGAACAACTACTCAAAAATTATCAAGTGGCATTGTTTTAGCTTCAACCAATTCAAATGATTGTTTGCTTTTTTTTTTGTTTGCTGAAAAAAAACAACAACGTATTTAGAGCTGTGAATAAGTCAAAATCTACAATAAATATGCGTTTGAGATAAAAACAACAACCCATAGCTCCTCAAGAGGCGTCGTTTTTATCTTCGCCAGGTTCAAATGGCCATTTATTTTCTTTATGTCCTGAAAACAACAACATATTCAGAGCAGTAAATAAGCAAAAACTGAACCATGAATATGTACATTTGCTTTTAAGACGAAAGCAACTAGCCAAACTCCTCAAGTGGCATAGTTTTAGCTTCGCCAGGTTCAAATGTTCAAATTTGTTTGTTTTTTTTCATTTGTTGAAAGAAAAAAACCCCCAACATATCGAGAGTAGAAATGAAGCCCAACTGCACAATAAGATAGATGGTTTAAGATAAAACCATCTACCCGAAACTCGTTTTAGCTTCACCTGGTTCAGATTCTGTAAAAAGAATAAATCATTAACCACCTTTTGCCACCCAATTATTACGGTAATTGGTCAGCAGATCAGTCCTACTCTGCACTGATATCCAGTCGAGCAGAAAGAGCTGCTTTCTTTCTCGTTTGCACAGAGATCGGGTGTTGTGGTTGTACTTTGTACTGTAAGCACACTTACAATATGGCTGTATATTTACATAAAAAAAAAAAACATGCATGAAGACAAACATACGCTCATGTTGAGGGGAGGTGGGGGGGGGAAGCCACAAGGATGTGACGAGTGCTTCTGGAGTCAGGATCGGACCCGTGACGGATGGAGCGAGGGAGGGGAAGATGACCGGCTGATGACGGAGGTGTTTCAGTCAGACAGGGAGGAGCTGCGACCCAAAACGGCATCGGCCGCGGCGGTTCGGACGCCTCCACCACCCCAGCTGCCGCCACCGTCACCGCTGCTACTTTAAGAAGGCAGACTGCCATGATGCCAGCCAAAAATAAACACCCCACTGCTTCCCTTTCTTTCCTTTGCGTGTGTGTGTGCGTGTTTTTTTTCTTCCTCTGAAAAACATAATTTTAGAGGTTTCTGGCTGACAAACGTTTGAGGCATGGCTGTGAAAATTATGGGCGAGATTAAATCTGGAAGGAATTATCGCTTTATTATATATGTTTATTATTTTGTTCTTTACTGTTTCTCAAACACAAGGGTTGTGTAAAACTTCATTGTCTGATCAACAGATTAAAAAGCCAACAATGACTAAATTGTTGCTGTATTTTGTCTGAACTCTCAAAAAGAAATAGGTGAACAAAAACACCTTTAGAGGTTTTGTTTTTTGTTTAAAACTTTGAGCAAAGTTATGATGGATAGCGAAAAAGTGCTGGCCTCTTGAAACTGGTCAGAGTACAGATGATTTAAATTTTACAAAATTGTTAGACGTCATTATACACTCACATTACACTGCTTGACCTTACGACCCTTGCTATGTAGAATAAATTTTTTAAAGTTTGTCCTTCTTTGGTTCCGTTTAACTGTAAATTGTTTCACAGCTTGCTATTTCTCAGTGGTACCAGTGGGATCATGGGTTCTGCACCCTGTCAGAGCGTGCAGCTGGGATTATCGTTACCAAAAAGGGGCGGAGCTAACAGATGGCTCCGTTCATCTAGGTCTTGTATTTCAGTAAGGTATTTTCTCGCCATTGGGCTGATCTTAGTCCCCAATTCAAGCTGTCCTACTGCACTGAGTGCTTGAAACACGACCGAACCTGTCGGATCACATATCTATATGACAACACTCCATCCTGTCCTTAGAGTTCGTAGCGGTTAAGGATCTGGGACTACAAAATGAAAAAAAAAACAGAAAAAGAGAAATAGCTTGATTCTCCATCCCAACAAGAGAAATGGGCTACTCTGTTTTTATAGCAGTTCTACTTGTGTTTTAAATAAATGCTAAATATTTTTACACGCTCTCTCTTTTGCATGTTACATTTATTTATTTTGTCAGTTTCCGACTCGCCAAACATAGATGGATCTGGCTGGTGTCCAATGCAATTCGGGTTCTGACAAATTGTGACTGTTTCACATAAACACAGTTAAAAAAAACAAAGACAAAACAAACTGTTCCTTCAACAAACAGAATTCGGCAACAGAATTTTTTCAGAAATTCATGTTTTTCTTTTTTTTCTTAGGCAAAAAAAAAAAAACAGGAATATTTCTGAGTTTGAAAAGCCAAACATTGGCCAGAATAAAATACTTTTTTTTAAAGATTAATCTCAGAATTTCTTCTTCTTTTTTTTTTTAAAGGGTAGATTTCCAAGTTTGAAAAATCGCAAATTTGCAAGAAAGAATCGTGGACATTTTTCCATTCTCAAGTCGAAACTTTTTGACTTTTATTTATTTTTATTTTTTTGGAGAGAGGAGATATATACCAGTCTACCTCACCCCAGACAGACAGAGGAAACAGAAACGCCGACATCCATTGACAGCTGCTTTTACCTTTGATAAAGCAGTTTTTCACACCGAAATACAACAATTCTCTGATTCAGCAACACATCTTGTTATTTCTTTTGTAAAGTTTCTGCATGGCAAAATTTGCTCAGGTGTCGTCATTAAGCGATTAATGTCGACTTCTTGAAAGTCCAGCTGCTGAATGCACAACATTTTGGTTGTTTTTCTGTTTGTTTTGCATTTCTGCCTACTGTTAACTCTTAAACTCTTTGCTGACTTTTCTCTAACGGTTTTGGAACGTAGACTTTCACGTAGCAGATGAAACCCCCAGGATTTCCCCACATCCATGTTACATAATACTTTGCCTCTAAGTTACAATGCTCATTGTTCACAAAACCGAGGAAGATTGTGTTTGAGAGAACATAATATATCTGGTGTTTAAAACAACTGACCAAGACACACATGAAGAACCACTTAAACCTTCGGCACAATGCTGAATAAACCTCCGTGAAGTAACTACGTGGTCAAAACTGTCCACCTAAAACTATTCCAGAGTATAATGTTACATTAATAGAGCTCTTAAAAAAAGGGAAATTTGAGGGAAAGCCTGGTTTTCACGTCCACTGCTTCTGAGCCCCCATCATCTGTTTACTCCTCTGGGGTTTTACGGATCCAGCTCTTACAGCCACCGGGACAAACACAATCAATATAAGATGATAGGAATTTCACCACTGGCCTAGGCCACAACCAGCGCATCTATCTTTCTCTGTTTCTCTCGTTTCGTCTAAATATTGTGGCGTGGGGTTGCCGAGGCACGTCAAGCCTCCTCGGAGACGGACGGAGGAGACGGACGGGAGCTCCCCCGTTGAACAAAATCCACGGCGGGAGGGAGGGACTCAGGTGGAAGGTGGGAGAGAGGGACGACGTCCAAGTGACGCAGCACTTGGAGACTTAGGTTGCGGGTTAGCTGGCAACTGCTTCAAACCCAGCCTCAAGGGGCATGACGTTTTAAGGGCTTGCTATAAACCCTCTGAAGTAAACACGGACATTCTGGTGAATTTTATCACATTAAAACCACATTAACCCAGATAATGTGCAACAAGATTTACACGATTTGCTTCTTTTTTGTGTTTTTGTCTCTCTTGAGGGGGTGAAAAAAAGCTTCCTGGCAATGAATGTCTTCATTATTTTGACTCAAACACCAAAACTGGAACTTATTTCTTTAGTTTTTTGTGGCATACAAGATAAACAGAACAGTGGCCTGCTAAAGTACAATGTTATAGTGGAAGCTGAGGGGAAGATGGATTCAGCTAAACTCAAGAGGAAAGCCTGTTAGCTGTTGGAAAGGGCTTGAGAAGAGAACAAATACATGTCATATTGTTTTATTTTAACTGTAAAAAAAAAAATGGTGAAAACTTTTTTGAATTTTTTTACTTTTCAACTATGCACTATTTTATTTTTATTTTTGGTCTAATAACTATAATCTCCCACAATGACCGATGTAAAAGGCTTTTGTGGGAAAAATCAATTTCACATCAGTTTGAAAGTCTAACACAAAATTGAAGGATGTTGTATCATTTCTATATGTTGTAGTTTTTATAAACGCACAATAAAATTCCAGCTATAGTTTTTCTCCACTAATTACCATTTTTTTTAATTTCAGTAAGCAAATGTTTTTTCGATTTCAATTTTTGTTGTTTTGCTAATTTTACTTTTATACCTTTTATACTTTATCATAACCACAGTTATATTTATTAATATGAAAAAGCTCAGGGAGTTGAATACTTTTGGAAGGTGCTGTATGAAAGCGTGCAGAAAAAAAAGAAGAAAAAAAAAGTAATTTGATGTATTTCTCTGCAGCCTGAAGACCAAAAGGAAAACAAAGGACCAATGCAGGCTTTGGATTAGCACCACTGAAGGTTAATTGGTCTTGTCTGTGTTATGCTACATAAACAATTTCAGATCTCTAATTTCCATATCTAACTTGATTTTCTGCACTGGTGTCTATAAAACAATTACTGGGGCTCAAAATGTCTTCTTGGGCTCTTGCAAGGTCTTTATCCTTTCTGAGACAAACAGACAGACAGTCACTCAATGAGTCAAAAATACAGAGAAATAAATCAGAGAAACAGACGGTCTAAGCTTGGCTGTTGGTTTGTAACATCTGCTCTCTTATTAGACACGCATACACACACACACACACGCACACCCCCCCACGTACGTTCACACTCATACAGGCCCCTTCCTCCCCTTTCTTGCAGACCTTTTAACCCTTCTAATCTGATTAGGGCTGTGGTCCTAAACATTGAGGATTCGACTGACACACTGCAGCTTGAAGAGGATCGTGGTCGTTATGACTGTATCACTCTGACTGACATCTAGAGACAATGCGACACAATATAAACTTGCAAAAGCAATCATACCCCTTGAATTTGCTGAGCTCATAGGAGCTACTTCTCAGTGCAGCGCTGCTAAAATCATTGTTAAAAAGTTAATAGAAGAATGTTGTCGTGGGGACTTCTCAAGGCAGGGTCTCTTAAAGAGACAGAGGCCCAATTTCAAGGTGTTAAATGAGGTAAAGCAGTGCCTTGATTATGTTATAAAATGACACCATGTGCCTGGAAAACACACAATTCTGTTGTATAAGCCGCTGTCACCCAGACTTCTCAGACAGACCAAACAGTACCACTCATTTTAAAGTAATACATTGTTTGAAATTGCTGCTTTTCTGACTTCCTGTACAAACTGGCTACGCTACAGAAGGCAACCTAGCATTGCATAAAATTAAAAAGAAGGGAAAATGGAGTTTATCAGTACTTAGGTCACCAACAGGTGGATGATAATCTCATCTCATTAAGGAAAAATACAATGTTTTTTTTTTTATTATTGCTCCTACCTGTAACTACGACTTTCTTCCTCAGAAAAACCATTTGACGTGTGAAATTCAATAGCATATTACATCCATATGAGATGTTGTGAGGTTAAAGTAACAATAAGTTCGCTATTTGAATCAATGTGTGCTCTTCTGTCCAGCAGAGGATTTAATCACAATGTTACCCTTTTCCCAGGACCTCTGCATCAGGATATTTGCTGATTTGTTGATTTTTTTTTTTTTTTTCTGAAAAGGAATTCGACAAATGTTTTTGTTTTGGCCTTGCATGGTCTCATTCCCCAAGAGCAAACTGTGGCAAACGGCTCACTTCTGCTCATCTCGGGGAGAAAGCAACCATTTCGTCAAAAAGTTATTTAAGAAACGCTTCTTAGCAAAATGTTGACACGTCGACATGTATAAGTGAGACATCTTAGCTGATAGACATCACAGTTTCCAGTACTAGTAGTATCAGAAGTAGCTGATACCCTCATTTAGATGCTATAAATTCATTGAACTTATTACAAAAATAAAAATCTTAGTGTCACATCTTTTCACAGAAGTACAGTAGTTGTAAATTATATACAAAGGTAAATGTTTGTATATAATGCATTTTTATAGCATTTTGGTACAAATGTTGTACCGGAATGCTACAAAATAATGTTTTGTACTAGAATGCTATAAAAATGCTTTAAATTTTTAAAGATTTATAGCTTTAATATTTAAAAATCTAATTGATTTAATTAAATTAATGACAAATAAAAAAGAAGATGATCACATGCTTGTCATTGAAGTTACTGCTGTAACTTAATGGAAATAGTCTCATCCTGCACATGAGCTCAATGTAAACGGTTCCAGCAGTTAAATCTTCATACGAATATCAAGGGTTAGTTGTTGAAACTGAAAAACAAAGTCTATTCCTGTCTCAGCGTTTGAAGACAAAAATGTGCTTCAATAGTTTCACCTAACGTTTGGATACCGTAAGACATGCCCACGACGGCTTTTACAGAAAAATCTTCCGAGGCGAAGACAAGAATTGGCTTTCTTTCAGTCTCTTATCTACAAAGAAGCCGTTCGCTTATCAGAATTTACAGCCGAAAAGACTCTGGGGAACGGAGAAATGTGACAACTGGAAGCAAGGATTTCTCTCAAGCAGTTTGACCTTTGTGCAGAGGATTATTTGGTCAGTTAGAGACAGTGTGCAGGAGCTCTTTGTTTCAGACTGGTGTTTTTTTTGTTAGTTTTTTTTTAAACCTGCCAACCCATTAATCCGCTGGCAGCAAAACAGGAAGTAACACTTTCAGGAGATCTGCCTGAAGCCGCTTCTTTATTTTCACCAAATTAAAAGCATGCAGCAGCACTGGTGCTTTCTGTAAACAAGTCCAAATGGACGGAATAGCTTTAAGCAAACCTTTATCTTCAGCGGCACATTGATTTAGGGGGAAGTCGTAGCTCGCTTTGACGGAACAGATCGCTTTAAATCTTTCGTCGGCAATTGTCCAAATCAGTCAATCTGGTCTCCTGCAAGGCGGCAAGCCGAGGGAATATTGTCGCCGGCCACAGAAAACTATTCAATATATGCTCATATCCGGTCCAGCAGCTAAGCCCCCCGCGGGGGGTTTAAACTGGTGACCCCGTCAGGCCCGCCTGCAGCAGCTTGTCAAGAAAGACTCATTAGAAAATATTACTTCCTTTGCTGTCATAGGGGGTCATTTGTTGTCATCCAGGATTAGACGTTTAGCAACTCCATCAAAATTAAAAGCACAATTTTAAAGGTTTGCTTATTTTTTCCTTCTCTGCTCTACAGTGAATTTTTCACATTGAAAAAGAAATTCAAAAAATAATACTTTTTGAAAGGTAACAGCTGGTAAGAAAAAAAAATGATTTTTTAGAGTAAAGAGGTTTATGCATGAATGTATTTCCATCAGAACAATTTGCTTTGTTACCAGTATAAGGAGTCTAAAGCAGATTTCTTTCTTTTTTTTTAAATCGGTTGCTACTACGTTCATAGATTTTTTTCCTTTAAGATAACTTGAACAGTGAACAGTACCTGCCAATGTTTTCACATAAAAATGTATATTATGGATGTTACTCGCTTTGTCCCTTCAGTATTTTTGCAGTTTTCCCGTTTTGGGCACGTCGTACCAGGTTTTGTCGACTCACTCTGGTGCCTTGAAGAGGGTTTCAGTTTCAGAACCAAAAAAAATCTGCCGCAATTTTCTTTAAGCTACTCATAATCTGCATCGTTAAAATGTGGTTATGTGACTCCATTAAGTATTATTCCTTAGCGGGAGGCCACGCTGAGCTGGTTCGGGTGATAAAAAATGCCACGTTGCATCAGAGTCTGCCAGCCTAAACCAAGACCAGACCCGTAATTAATGGGAAATAGGTCGGAATACCAAACTCTCAGAAAATAATGGACAAATAAATTAAGTAATATACGCTTGGATCTTATCGTTTTTATGATTATTCCGTAATTTTATAACGGTTTAAGAGCATGGGAATCAAACGGTTTGTTTGCGGTCAAGAGACGGAAGAAAAAAAAAGACTAAATGGGGATTTGAGTTAGTGAGGGAACACATTTATCCTTCCTTAACTTAAAATTTGCTATTTCTTTTCTTTCATAACCATTAAGCTATGTTCCTTTTTCTTTTGTCTAAAAATTAAGGTTTAATTAAAGTATGTTAACAGTTTTATTTCTATTCTGGAGGTAGCACTGACACAAGAGCAATTTGAGTCCAGCTGATCTGTTTGAAAGAGAATTTCTCAGAAGGACCCAGACGGCTGCCGGCTTCCATTAGATGGTCACGTCAATAACGTGTCCGAAAAGCACAGCGGGGTGGAAGTGCGCCCTTCTGCTCTCCGCAGGAGCTGCCAGACATGCAGGTCAAAAAGAAAAAAAGAAAGGAAAAACAATCAATCAATCAATCCTTTAAGAGGAAAGGACCAGTGTGTCTGTGTCCTCCTCCCATCGTCGGCCGAGCAGCGAGGAGTTTCGTACGTTCGCAGACGCCGTTTTTCCGTGTGTGTCACATCCGTCGGCGCTGACAATCAAAGATGTCGTACTGCTGCCAGCCGAGTCTTATCAGCGTCGCGGAGGGTTAAAAGGTGCAGAGGTCAAAGCCCGCATTCCACCAGAGGTCAGGATTAGCGGGCCCATAATTACAAATCTAATCAAGGTAGATTCTTGCTTCTTTAGATTGTATACTTGTGCGACACGTCTATACTCTTCAAACCCAACTTGGATGTGAAAAAAGGGATAACTCTTCTGATAAACACTTCCCACAAGCTACATTCAGGAGTTAGGAGCTGACCTTAATGGAGACTATTCTGGAAAATGTGGAGAAATATCACATTTTACATAAAAGCCGGGAATTCATGCTCTTCAGCTTTAGCACTTATGTGAAAAAACATACATGGTCTAAAAAATCATGAATTTCCTCAAAGGGCCTCTTGTACTAGAATGTATTGATAAAACTCATCAACAAACTACTACAATATTAATAAATAGTTGCATGTTTTCAATAAGTACATCTTAAAATTAAATAATATTGAACATCTTTTCAATGCAATTTGGCAGAACTCAGATAAAAACAACTTTGATTTGATTAATTAAATAGTAATTAAGTATACAGTAACTGTTTCTGAAGGTTTTTATGTGGCTAAAAGCTATGAGTTTGCTTGTTTTTTTCCTTTTTGTAACACTATGTAGGGGCAATAAATCTCATACAGTTGGAAACCTGTTTATTTCCCCCTAAATGCTGGCAGATTTGTTAGGAAAAATCATTTGTGGGTTAAGCTGCAGAGCTGTGAATAGCTACACCCATGAAAAATGTTCCCTTTTGATGCCAAGCAGCTTTTTGGCAGAGGCAGGGTGACGGTGTGAGAGGGCGTCTCATTCACACGAAAAACGAGGCTTGTCATCATCGCTATTGTCCTTTTAAAAGACGACGTTGCTCCAGGATTTCTATTTTACAACCTACTACAGAGTGACACTCGATGACATGTAGCCTAAACGTTTCAAAGTACATCTGAGCGAAATAACACGTTTTATCAAACGTTTTGTGCTTTTCCGCCACACAATGACAACCCTTTCGAAGGAATTTTCCTCTGAACATTTCTAAAAAGCCGCCAAATGTCTTAAAAAGCAGCTCAGATTTTAACAACGTTTTCTTTTTCCACCGAAACGTCCGCCGGAAGTTAGCTAGCAAGGTGAAAGAAGCTAAGGCTCAAAACCGCATGCGCGTTTTGACGTCATGCTCAAATCACTGCACCATCTAGTGGCCAGGCGTGACAACTACAGCAGATTCTTGCTTGTCTCTGCGGTGCCGTCTAAATACTTTACCCTCTAAAAAAAAAACATACCGGCAATTAGAGACTAGAGAGGGATGTTTGGGGTTTCCTCCTGGACCTGTTGCACTTGTGCGTCATCATGACTTGATTTCCAATAAGCAGACTGGCTGGGTGATTTTGTTATTCTCTGTGTTGCCCAAGCCCTCATGAAACAGACTGGGTGACAAAAAGTGAAACAGCAGCAATGCAAGGAGACGTATGATTAACAAATATATAATCACGTTCAGCTGGAAATACAAACCATCCCCATATTTAGAGCTGAAATATTCATACATTTGGTTGTGACATAGCTACAACCAGTCACTGTGAGAGTGACAGCCTTGAGGAAAGCTTTGGAGAGCAAAACTCCCTTTTTTTTTTAACCTCTTCCATGGTTTTACTTACTCTGGAAAAACAGCCAAGGCCCCAGTCTGGGTTTTATTAAAAGGCATGGACATGTGTGCGTGGTTGAGTTTGCATGTAGTAATGAGAGTGGATGGTGCATCTTGGTTACAGAGGACCCAGAAATAAACCAGGATCTGAGCCAGAATTACCAGTGTGGAGCTCCAAACTCCCCCATTTCTGGACACAATTAACCCTGCTTAGTTCTTTAACTAAAGAGTTAAAGAACACACACACACAAAAACTGTATGCCGTGGCATACAAACCCAGAAACCACATAATGACTACACACACACACACATTCTACATCACAAACCGTCTCTCCTTCCGTTTCGCTAAAAAGGGGAAACATTTATGACCAGACTAAAGAACGAGAGATTGGGATATCTGCTAAACTCTGTTATCGTTATTTTGTCGAACATTCAGTCATGTGACCTGTCAAAACAAAGCGGTGCAGAAAAGTGCAGCTGAGAGCCGAACGTAGACAGGATTTCTGGCCCGACGCCTTGAAACACATCAGCCCTGCTGTGTCAACATCTGGCAGCGTGGTTGAACACGCGCAAAGTTTCACCGCATGTAAACCTGACAACCTCATTCAAATATCTGATTTTTTTTTACAAAGAATGGTGAAATTTTTCGTTTTAGTCTAAGAATTTTTTACAGAGCTTCAAAAATGATGCTTCTAGCGCCTTCAATCTGACTGAATGATCAAACGGCATCTTGCAGTTTGATTTTTGGAAGTATTTCGAAAGCGATCAAATCCAACGCGGCAAAGAACGGTGTTGAAAATGTGAGCCAACTTGACTGTGATCTTAAACATGTATTTAAAAGATTTTTGACCAGCGATTGTTCAGTACACCTCGCCTTGTGCTTATATTTTAACTTTGTTAAAGCAAAAATCAATCAATCAAATTTAATCTGTAGCATCTTGCAGCAAAAAGGCATTTCAAAGCGCTTTACACCACAAAAAGACAAAGTCCCAGGATACACAGTGAACAACTGAAACATTAGGCTACATTTCGCTGTCGTTGCACATCAGGATGTTGATTAATATTTCATTGATTATGTTTTAAGAGCAATTCTAATCAGAGGCGGAGGGGTTAATCTAGATTTAAAGGCACTCAGTGTTTCGGCTGTATGTTCCATATTAGTGGTGCGCAGAAGCTGAAATATTTATTCAATTGTAGTAATCATATTTCACTTTAACATTAAAGGTTTCTTTGTCATTATTTTTGTCAAAAAAAAAGTCACATTTTCTTGATCATGACTGATTTATAAAAGCAACAAAAGGGTAAAAAGGGTGACTATTTTCTTATAGGTACGCCATATGCATGTAAATACAGAAATGCAAAAGAACTACAAAAAGAAAAACATCCTCTCTGCACCAGGTCTTATTTGATAAAAATGTAAAGTAGGTTCAGTCAGGCTCTCACTGTTTCTGGCCAAATCGGGGAGAGTTGTGGGGAGGTTTTAACATGGGACATATGGGAGGAAATAACATGGGACATTTTGGTGGATTTAACATGGGACATTTGGGTGGATTTAACATGGGACATTTGGGAAGATTTAACATGGGACATTTGGGAAGATTTAACATGGGACATTTGGGAAGATTTAACATGGGACATTTGGGTGGATTTAACATGGGACATTTGGGTGGATTTAACATGGGACATATGGGAGGATTTAACATGGGACATTTGGGTGGATTTAACATGGGACAT
>CAEFZY010075800.1:0-63518 GCA_903066815.1 Brachyrhaphis roseni
CTCATCCCGCTCTAACCGTCCGCATCCCGCAGTTAATGCAAAAGGTACCGGTATATAGCTATTTTTCCAACGTACAGTTTACTACCGGTATGTCTTACTTTCGGGGTACGTCTTACATTAGCCGATCCCCTTAAAACCCCCACTACGTCTTACTATCGGGGGTGTCTTACTATCGGGGAAACACGGTAGTAAACACACAGACTGCTGTTCATCCCTCACCATAGAACCAGGACACAGCAATGACTTCTAGCAGAACTACAGTGATGACGGCAGGACCCGTAGCATACTCCTCAAACAGCTTCACCACAAATGCTCCTCCCTGAACGCATCACAAAGAAATTCAGAAATATTAGAGCAGACACCCATAATTATAATTACGAAATCACGGCGAAAGAAGAAAGACATGATTGACACTGCTGGGATCTAAATTCAGCTCATCGGTATTTGCAGCATATTGTGCTAAATAACATGTGTCACAGTCATTCATTCTAAGAAAACATGGAGTACAAACACTGTTCTAATATTTTTACCATTCTAATCATATGACAAAATAGCTGTTGTGTTAAATTAACATTATAATTACAGTTCTGGTGAGGAAATCTACATGCATCTGGATAGACACGAATGGTTATCATCTGTTATGAATGAATGAAATTGTACAATAAAATGAATAAATTCAAGTCAATTTATTCAAGAAAAAGACTTTTCTGCACAAGTCAGAATTTATTGTGTAAATCTCACAGTAGTGGCAGTATCATGCTGTGGGGCTGTTTTGCTAGTGGTATCCACCTGTTGCTTTGCAAAAAGTGGATAGAATATTGGGCATTTGAATATTAGTTGATCTAAGAGGGCAATGATCCCAAACACACATATGGCAACTAATTTTGGAGTGGGTAGAGCAGACTAGGAATAAATCAAATTGATTCTAGTACAGTCATGGCTGTGCAAAAAAATGGATCAATTTAAAATGTTTTTGTTTTCTAATTTAAAAAAAAGCAGCAAAAAGGGTAAAGTCAATGTGCGATTTCCTTACTGGAAAAAACAAACAAACATTTATCAAAGATGTGAAGTCTTGTATCATGATACCAGTCATCTTCTAACCTTACTAATCAAAACATTGAATTATTAGAGTAACATTACACATGTAGATAGCAACAGATGATAACCTGAATAATTATTTTGGTTTCAAACTGGGGGAAATGTAGGTCATTAACTTACATATGTGAGAGTGGACAGAGCCCCAAGGTAGCACACACAGACAAGGCCAAGGACAAACCACTCCCGTCTCTTAGCTAGGAAATGAGGGAACTCATCCAGCATGGCGGTAATTACCCCCTCCAAACCTGCGAACTGGAGAGAGGAGGACACACAGGGAGTGAGGAGGATAACATAGGGATAAGATCAATGGCAGGATGGTGAAAACAATGAGCAAAAGACAAGAAAACAAGAAATTAGAAGAAGAAGAAAAAAAAATCTATTACACCCCCATTCTGTCTTAGATGTTTTGCAGCCTTTTACAGGTTTTCTCTTCCATATTCCAAGCAAACAATTGTGTGGTTAGAGTTACGAGAAGTTCCTCCACATAGAACACTTTGCAAAATAATATTAGAGCTCCTTCTTCCATGGTTCCTTTGTTTCCTCCATTTTTTCCCTCATCTGCATGGCAATAGAGGAGCAAGAAACAACATCAGATGTTTCTTGTCACTCATCCTAAAAATGAAGGCCAAATTTGTGAAGTGCTTTTCCACAGTTACCGTATCCCTTATTGTTTCTCTGATAAATTATATTCTTGTTAGCTCTGTAAGTTTAGGCAGAAGACCGTGTCTTGGTAGTTTTGCAGTTGCACTTGTCATTGCTCTGAGAAATGTTCAGTGTTGGATATTGCTCAATAATCCAACCCTCTTTTAAACTTCTCCACAACTTTCTCCCTGATGTTTCTTCTGTGTTCTGGGGTATCTTTTATGCTGCTTGTTCATTTATGTTCTCTAGTAAAACCCTGACATTTTTACAGAACAGCTGGATTCACACTGAGATTAAATCACAGAAAGATAACTAAGTGACCTTTGAAGGGAACTGGCAGCACATTAGTCTATTTGTGATATTGGTACAAGGGGAGATGAAAACAAATGTCTGCTACACTTTTCAGACTTTTACTAGTTAGAAAATTGTAAATATTTTTTAACTTCCCTTCCACTTCTCAATTATGTGCTACTTTTTGTTGATCCACCTCAAAAAAATAAAAAGAGCCATAAAAGCCATTAAGATTTGTGGTTGTGATGTTAAAAGGAGTATGAAGACTTTTGTAAGGCACTACATGCGAAGTACAGACTGACTGAATGAGATGAAATTTTAAGCCAGTTCAATGTGAATCTGTGTACTCTGGCACGTTCTGCAGTAATATCCTCCTGATCTTCCTCATAAAACTCCTGTATCTCAGAGCCGATTCTCAACTGATTATCAGTTCATGATAAGAGCACGGCGGGTCGCTGGCTTGCCGCCTCAGAGCCAACAAACAAAGGCTCATGGAGATGGGCTGCAGAAAACGGGGATATGAACCTCATATCACATTGTTTTCATTGACTATCATTCAGAAGGGAAGAGAGGACAAAAGATTACCTGAGCTTCTCAAAAGCAAGGGGAAGGAGAACAAGGCAAGCATGAAATCTCTGTTTGGAGTTGGATGAAGCACACAGGAGTTGGGATGTAGGCAGCAACAGATTGGGTTAAAACAGAAAGTAGAGCGGACCGCTTATAGAGTAATGAGCAGACTGACCGTGCTGTCCAGACCCAGCATTATGATCATGAGGAAGAAGATGATGGCAAAGAACGTGGCAGCAGGCATGTTGGCTATGGCTTCAGCATAAATGATGAACAACAAGCTGGGGCCTGGAAGGAGACGTGAGGGTAAATATAAGGAGAGAGTAAACAGCGAGAAAATAAATGCAGAACACCTTTGTGTGGATTGCGATGTTACCTGCATCCTTCGCCACATCGTCCACATTTTGCTTTCTCATCTCTGCCATGTAGCCCAGAACAGTGAAGATGACAAAACCAGACAGGAAGCTGGTGAGGCAGTTCACCGAGCTCGTGACCAGCGCATCTCTAACGGGAAAATAAAAGAACAAAACTTTAAAAAGAGCTATTATTAGTCAAGAACTGATAATTTTAGAGGATATGCTACTAGGGCAGCTCTCACATATGAGCATAATGCTGCCAAAAATGCTAAGTTGTTGTTAATGGACAATAGGGAGACCATAATTAACCTTTTCCGCATTTAACATTTTATCCTAGTACAGAAAGGTAGTCAATATCTGCCCAGTAGTGAATGAGTTGCACAGTACATGTGACAACAACATCCTGTATTTTCATGTGTAGATCAGGGAGTTGTGTTGCACCGCAGAAGCCTTTTCCCTCAAAGCAAAACCTCCAGGCCTGGATAAGGTCTCCCAAACCCTTGTAGAAGAATTTTTATGGTCTGTGACTAAAAAACACCAAAACTGACTGAATGCTGGAACTGAATACAAAAATACATCCAAAACATATTAGTGTAAGGTTTTAACATACTTATGCAATCAGTTCACTGCAATGAGTTTTTGATTTTTTTAAAAATGTATTTTACAGAAGCAGAATCGTTACTTTTTCAGTGATAAAATTTCCCCTTCTTATGTCATGTAAACTACACATTGTAACGGAAGTATGTTCGTTTGGCGAGCCTATGTAAACTCTGAATTTTGGTTCTTACTTGTAGCAATTGTTGTGAAAAGGGTTGTAGCTGGCGAAGGCGAGCAGCACACCGAAGCCAGGACCCAAGGAGAAGAAGATCTGAGCTGCCGCATCAATCCATACCTTTGACCAAATTAAAAAGTTAGTCATGCTGATTAATGGAGCATCAGAAAAAAGGCACTCCATGGTTGATGAGAACTCGGAATGGAAAATCCATCTGACCGTCGTGCTAAGCAGCTTCTCCCAATCGGGTTTGAGATAGAAGACGACGCCCCTCCATGCCCCTGGCAGCGTGGCCCCTCGGATGAGAAGGACCAGGAGAACCAGATAGGGAAATGTTGCAGTCACCCATACTACCTAACGTGTAAGGGAAGCAACAAAACAGATCAACCTTCATCTGTTCATACTGAGGAATTACTTTTATAACAGTGTAAATACTGAAAACAAAGGAATTTCTTTCTCTATAAAACTGTTGTTATGTGTTTGTAGATTGTGATCACTTGCCACATTATATAAGGTAGACTCATCAGGAGTAATAAAAAAACAATGGTACACTCTAAATTAAATTAAGTTTAATTGAATTAGATATGCATTTTTTTTATCAACAAATAATAAGTAGGGATTAGAGTGATGGCTACAAGGAAAATCAAGTGCATACAACTTCAGTTGAACCTTATTCTAATGCCAACACTTCATGTGATTATTTCTCAAAATTTAAGGCTAAACCTGTTGATTTTACTGCAACACTTTGGGCTCGCTTTCAACAGACTGATGATGGATGATGACAAGGGTAACGTGATAACACGAGTTTCCATGTTCTCTCTGCCTCTTTCACCATCCACACATGCATCCATCGACTCTAACTGACAACCCCATCAGCCACGCAGGCGCCCCGTCCGTTACCTTTCCAGACGTCTTGACTCCCTTCCAGATGCTAAAGTAGACGATGGTGAAGATGAAGAGCAAGCAGAGGGCCAGCTGCCAGCTGATGGATCCCAGCTGGTGCAGACCAGGGGACAGGTGGACCTGGAGCACGTGGCGCCTGGCAAGAGGTCACAAAAGATGGGAGAACTTGTGAGCTAGGAGGAAGGAGGCTGAGAGGAAAAACAACTGTGGGGACAGGGATTCTTGGAATCTTGGAAAATGTGATAGAAAAAATACAATAAGACTGTACAAAAGGGCACCATTTAGTACAGAAAGTGGAAATATATATTATTAATCAAATATGATTGGCTAGAAAAAGAAACTCAATGAGTACAGAGTTCATCTGAGTGCACAGCAGACTGCCTTGGCAGTCTCAAACCCTTCATGTCAAGAAGCCAAGGGGGGAAAAAAAGTGCTTCACGAAAAAAAAAAAAGTTTGAAATTAACTGCAAGGTTGACATCCGGTCACAGGTTAAGCTCACAGAACTTGGATGATAATGCAGCTGTGGGATTTAAGCTGAAAACAGGAAATTCTGGCGCCAGACGGAGTTGAGGAATTTGTTTCTTTGAAACGCACATTAGGAGAAGTCAGCCGTGAACGAAGCCTGAGTTTCCCTCGATGGAAGGCCTCGGAGGCGGTGAGGCGAGAGTCTGATAAGACTGAGGAGATTCACAGCAGAGACATCGACAAAACCTTTTGCTGAATGAAACGTTTGAGGGAAAAAAAATACCCAACTTGAAGTAATCATCATTATACCACACTGAAATGCTGTTAGCATCCTCCTGCAAGGTAGAGGGAATTGAATTCTTTTTTCTTCAATGCTTGTAATGTTATCAGAACTCCTGAACACCAAAACAGACCACTGTCATCACTTTTCTGGACGCCATTCTTAATGCTTGGCTCTCTCTCTCTCTGCACGTCTCAACATCTGACTTACATGCACTTACGTATAGAACTCCTCGGCGGGGGAGGTGGACGAGTTGGACCAGGACACATTGTGGTCCGAGGACAAGTAGTGGTTGCAGTTGGCCGTGTTCCAGCTGTTGGTGCAGGTGGTCCAGGGAAGGGTGGGTCGAAAAGATGACAGTAGGTAGTAGAGGGCCCAGGCCATGATGGTGTTGTAATAGAAGGCGATGTAAAGGGCTATTATGCAGATGGCAAAGCCAATTCCTGAGTGAGTGGAGAAAAATGTTTTCAGAGGAGATTATAAGGTAAAAAAAATAAAGTGTTTAATTACGTGACAGAAGTCAATCAAAGTCCATCCAAAGAGATCAGTGTGTGCAAACTTATTCAAGTCCGTGTTTGATATTAGGGTGGCCTTTCCAAACAACGCAAATTTACATACTATCTTGTTTCTAAGCACTTGGCATTTGGCATGAAAATGTGACAATTTCCATAACAGAGAGTTGGTACATCTATCAAGAAATACAAGGAACCAAGGGATTAAACTGAAGGGGGGCAAAGAGGTTAAACGGGCTGTCCGTCAGACCTTCATGGTTTTTCTTGTTCACTCTACGAGCTCTTCATGTCGGAACGCAACCCTGCGCCTTCAGTTACCTTTGAAGATGGGGCAGATGTGTTTCCAGATGGAGATGCAGCCGCTGCGGTGGAACTGGCCTAGCGCTAGTTCCATGTAGAAGAGAGGTACTCCTCCAAACACAGCCATCAACAGGTAGGGCAGCAAAAAGGCACCTGGAGGGAAGAAAAGACACGGAGGAGGAATAGATGCGGAAACCAAAAAGAAGTAGCAGATAAGCAATTATTTCACTATTTGTTTCTCTCAAATACCATCTCTGCTAATGAATAAGGTTCTCCTAACATTTTATTCTTCTAAAATGTTAGAAGAATATTTAATAAAAAAAAATCACTGTTGGTTTCCTGTGGGTACATCAGCTGTGTTAGCTTAACTGGCCGCTATAAGTTACCCTTAGGTCTGAGTGTGTGTGTCTATAATTGTTCTATTTGTCTCTGCGTTGCCCTGTGATGGACTGGTGAACTGTGAAGGCTGTACGTCGCCCTTTCGTCCAATGGCTGCCGGCTACAGGCATTACATTAATGTTAAGACGACTAAGGATATTTCCATTTACAAAACGTGAATAATAAAAGATTATTTCTTGAAGAATTTGTTTGAACTTTCTTCAAAGTCAGAGGTTGAAAGAAAAGACTTTCTTTAAAGGGAATGGTCAAAGCTGTGGCTCAGGTCAAGCAGTTATTTTGGAAACAGAGGGTTGTTGGTTAATTTCTTTCTTCCCCCTAGGCACATTTGCTAGCAGTGGCTTTAAGCTATATGGAAGCCATCATAGAGTTTTATTGTTAGCAGTTAACGTGGCATCTTATGTTGTACCCAACAATGAAACGGTCTTTTGGCAATCCACAGTTCTCATTTATGACATGATTTCTTTGAATATATCCACACTGTCATACCAGAAGGTGCTTCCTTAAAATAATCCAAGTTTTCCTTTCATTTAACTCTATGCTATGAATTAGCCTATAGGAAGTTTCCAAAGCTATAAGATCATCATCTGGATCTTCCCAAATTGTTTAAAGGCCCAGTAGTACTGGTGCATATTAGCTACTGACTTAAAACAATTAGAGAGATAATTTTGTTACTTTGTTCAGACATTTAGCAACATATAAAAGTAACCTTGGTAATACTAACTGGCTTTATTGGGAAAGGTTCAGTTTGATTTCATGTCAGATAACAAGAAAAAAAAAGGTTTCTTGTCTTCTTTGGTTTAAGCTGTATCAACTGTTCACTTTTCTGAATAAATAAATTATAAGTATTGGGATTTGGTAATACAAAGAAATTTCAAAAGTAAAAAAAAATAGAAATATTACGGGCCAACCACAGTGCAGAGAAGAGGCACATTAGATGTTTGGACAGATCTAACGCCGCCTTCCCTGCTATCTGATCATAAACTTAGTTTGTGTGCACGTGTGCAATAGGGAGGTGCGTACTTGCATGCTCAGAGCCTTTTTGTGACATGAAAGAGAAGATAAGGGGTTGATTGAGCAGCTGCCTGGAAGACAGGTTATTAAGCATAGAGAGGCACTGAGACTCAGGGCGCGCTCATAAAAAGCACAATTAATACTGTTGCCTCTATCAAGTGTCTCCCAGTCTCGATCTCTTACCTCGCCGGTGGCACGCACACGTGCATGGAACACAGGAAATTACAAAGATTTTATTATTGCAGATTCAATAAAAAGGGAGGCCTCGTTTGGTGCTAGGTGTGGATGGTGAAGTAGAGAGCAAGTTAGGTAACACGGGCTTTGTGGAAGCACAAACTTACCTTTGTTGTTCCTGAGATTTGGCACAAAGCAAGTTACTCATGTACAACTAAGCATATGGCGCTCTTTTTTGGAACCATTTATGTGAAAAATGTTGCCAATGAAAAACTGCCCAATCATTAATCTGACCTACAGGCTTTCTGTGGTGCTGCCTACATTCCAATATGAAATTGTTCACCTTTTACATGGAAGCTTAAATGCTTCCCTCTTCCTTTCACTTCACAACTAACCCTCCTACCTGACCTTCCAAACATCTCTTGAAATCTCACCTCCTCCATTCTGGTAGCAGATGTATGGGAATCGCCAGACGTTTCCGAGATCCACAGCATAGCCGATCACAGACAACAGGAAGTCCATCTTCTTGCTCCAGGTCTCTCTGGGCCTCTCTAAGCTGGTCTGCTGGACCACCAGAGTTCTCAGACCTCCCAAAGGCCCCGTTAACCCAGTTCCCCCCGTGGGCCCGGGCGCTGCCCCTGCAGCTGATCCCGGTGCCGATCCCTCTCTGGGGCTCTGAGGGGTGGAGGTTGTGTAGCCATTGGACACTTGCTGACCGGAACCAGAGGTCAAGCTCTTTGGTCCTCTATCTCCCAGACCATCAGCCAGAACCAATGTACCATTTTCCTGTTGGGTCTCCTCCTCTTGCCCCTCTATTTCCTCTCTCCCTTTGCCCAGCTCTCCCCCGTTCTCCTCTTTGTCCATTGTTGACATGCTAGTCATCATCATATCTTTTGTCTCCATTGGGCTGTGTTGGTGTTGATGTTGGCAAAGCAGTTAGGGGTGGAGAGAGCTTCTCAGTGACGATGAAGGGAATCTGGTGCTGTTGGCTGATACGGTGCCCATGAGGGGACCAGAAGGATAAGGGGAGCTGGGGAAGGGTGTGGAGACAGTGTGGGACAGATCTGTGGGGAATAAAATCTCTCCTTTTTGGACAGGTAAAAGATAAACGGGAAAGAGGAAGGGTGCTAAATGATAGAAATGAGGGCAGATAGGCGTGTATGTGAGACAATTGAATGTTGGAGCGTCTGTTGAGCAAGAGAGGCAAAGAAGGGTGTTCAAGATGAGAAAGGGGCTTGAGGAGAATGTAGGAAACCCAAAAGTTGCAACAATCTTGGCTCTTCTCCACAAATAGCTCCTCTTCTGAGACACTTGGCAGTAGGGCAAACTGCAATACACAGACAGAAAACAAAATCATTCAAAACAGAAATTTATCTGCATCATTCAATCCTCAGCAAACTTTGAAATGAACCTTTCTATCCGACAGGATATAGCTGAAAAATGCTTGTACAGTACATCTGTTTATCCACACATATTCCTTGTCAGCTAACAGCTCCGTTGGTGCATATCTCCAGTGGACATTCGGAAAGAGATGGAGTGAACTCTCAGGAGGATGCCAGCCCATAGTAGTCATATGAAGAATAAAGTTTTTGTCTCACCGTTTTAGTATTTGTTAATCCTAAAAACACCAATTGAGGAGGATTGTGTTTGGACAAGTCAATTTACCCACCGTTGTACTCTCTTTCTTCATAGTTTCATGTAAGATAACAGTTGCACAACTATTTTCAGCGTTCTTGTAATTAAAGGTGTGTCAGAGAGAAAGCATGGAGAATACAGCCGTCTGCACCATTTCTGACACAGCATAACAACAAAAACAAACAAACTAGGAAATGCAATTCTTGGAAAACACATCATTCAGTTTTTTAAACTCCACCGCATGATAGATTCACAGAAAAAAAACAACAACATTTAAAGTGCGCTTCAGGTATAGACAGGTATTATTAAACTCAAAATAAAAATAACTATTTAATTTGATAAATAGCTATTTTAAAAAGTAGTTGGAAAAAAAGAACTTTTAACTTTCTATTAAAATAAAAAGACAAGAAGACATTGTGTATGAAACTGTGTTCAAACAAAGTTATAGTTTGACCTAAGTTAATCATTCTGCAACTGTAACTTTTAACACGCCTTAGTCTTTTCCACTCTGAATAAGCTTGCTCAATTTGAAATGGAACAAAAAAATATGTATATTTATTTTTATTTAAAGCACAAGAAGTTAGAAGGTTAAAATGTTGTTTTTTTAGAGATTGAACATGCAAATGAAAACAATTTTTGTTTACACTCAACATTTACTGGCTCATTCGTAATAGAAAAATTATATATATATAAAAAAACAATTTCAGAAAAAACTTAAACTGGCATTGCCATCTAGGCAACTGAGAGCCAGACTAAGAAACATGTATCCCATATCTCATGAATTATTAAATAAATAAATAAACAGCATGCATAATTTATACAGGAAATAAATGTGCTTTTTCCAGTTTTAACAGCAGAAAAATCCTTCCAACAATTTCTTATGGTTAGTAAAGCAACAGTTTCTTATGGTCATTTAAATAAAAAATATGTTAGTACTTTATTTAAATACTTAAATAAAATATGCGAGTAAACATTACAAGACGATATAGAAATCCCATAGTGAACTGTTCCGTTTCTGAATCGTCCAATATCTCATCCTAACCTACACTAGACATTATTTAAAAAACACTTCACCCTAAATGGAATATATACAAAAAAAGTTTAAAACACAGAAACTGTTTCATCTTGACTGAGATGCATACTTTACCTTAAGATGGAAACAGAAGAAGAGGAAAGGACCTGTAGAAAAAAGTAGTAAAGTGCAAAGAGCAGCAGCAACAACTTCTACTTAAAACTTAAAGAATCCTGAGGTACGGCAAAAACTTGCCAGAGAAACAGCCTCACTTGCTCATCAGGACGTCGTGTTTGCCCATTGAGTTCTCCTGCCTCTCTCATTTCTCCCTTCCTCCCCCTCCCTCCCTTGTTGCCCCTCTCTCACTGGCTTGGAACACACACTCACACACACACACATGCTTTATACAGAGACCCGCAGCAGCTTAGACATTTGCGCAGATGGATGGATGGATGCACGGATGCACGCACTCAGACAATGCAGGAGCGTGCTGCAGGCACAGACCTGCACATCACAGTATCAGATGCTTGGATTGATGGAGTAATAAGACAAACAGAAGCCATGAAGTGTGGCGCGGTTCTGACACGGTACGGTCATGGCAGAGCTCACATTAAAGCACAGAGTCTCACAGTGCAGACAGGGGAAGCCCAAACCTCACGGAGATGTTTGGCAATGTTCAGGGAGCTGCAGACAGAGAGACACTAGACACCAGCCCTTCTCTGGAGACCCTACCCTCTGTTTTTCCCCTTCATGTTTTTCCTTTCTTCCCTGTTCCCACCTGCTATACTTTGATCTCTATTCCTACTTTTTTCCCCATCCACTTTACGTTTATTCACGCACACCTGCTCTTCAGACGTGAAACTTTTTTTTATTATTATTTTTAGCCTTTTGGCCAATTTTCTAATTCCATTAGTATTTTTGTCATTTAAAAATGACTTCATCATAAGTGCATTTTTGGAATAAACTAACCCAAATAAAATCAAAGTCTGCATCTTCCAACTAATTTAAAAAGGTAGTCGGAGGTTTTCTTCCAGGAATTATGGTTCGAACCGTATTTGGTGCAAGGTGGTGGGAAGACTCACACCGTGAGTGACTAACTCCCCCCCACTTGTTCTCCATAACTGCACTCCTACAGGTTATTGCTGGAAATTGAGAATTTTTCTTCTCATTGAGTAACAGCTTGAAAATTATGGCTGTAATCCGGAGAAGCTTTGGAATGTTTTGTGCGTGGGATCAGCAATCAGCAGAGATTCAGTGCCTTGCAAACGTATCCGTAACTTTTTGTCGCTATGTTGCAACCACACACTTTATCTTGTTGCTACTTCATGTGATGGACCAACACAATGTGTTATGTAATTGTGACATGGAAGGATGATAAATTATACCTCAAGGAATGTCAGTACTTTGTAGAACCGTCTTTTGATGTAAGTGCAGCTGAAAGACACAACAACCTGCATGACTCTAGTTTCTGCTTTTACATACCAACAAGACAGAAGTTGTTCTCTTTGGAGCAAAACCTCTGAAAGCAAAACTGCTCAGTCAATCACTTAATCTGAATTAGATTAAATTGGCCTTCAGTAATAAAGTACAAAAACTTTGCTGTTAATTTTGATTAGGACATGTCATTCAAATCTCACGTCACATTTTATTTAAAAAAAAACAAACAAAAAACCCACCATTAAGGTGAAAGCCCCTCAGCCAGGTTTACTAATACGCATGATATCCAATACAGTTGAGCAGATGAGGTGCAGATGCCCCCTCAGAGTGGCAGCATTGCTACCTCTGCCTGCAGATTCCCAAGCATCTCCTTCATACCAAAGGACAGACGGTGAGACAATAGTCTGATTCAATTAGCAGCTGCAGAAAACATCACTTCCAGGGCCATAAACTTTAGTGTGTTAGCAGAGGCAAAGTTCATCCTGTGAATGTTCACAAGCAATAAAAGAAAGACATAACACGACTCAACCAACACAAACATTGCATCCATAGTGAGAGTAAATCATATACCTGGGGATCCTATGTAGTGTTTATGTTTCTCTAGAATCCATTTGGTTGCACTTGATTTTATTTAGGGCTCTTAGAGTAACTTCAGATTGATACCAATAGAAACTACTTCTGTTATTTTCCTATTTCAATTACTTGCTATTTTTGTGCTGGTCGATCAAAAAAAAAAAAAATACACTTACGGTAAAATTCACTGTTTCTTGAAGGACCGCCCCTATGAACAAGACAATACAACTGTTTTGGGCCCTCAGCTTCCAATAAAGGGTGGAGGCCATAACATGATTAATGGGAGGGGAGAGAAAGAAAAGTTTATTTAGTTTTATTTCTGTGAAATATTCACTGCTTCTTTACTCTGAGCCTCGGTTCTTTAAGTGAAACCATCTGGGAACTCCATGTGGGGATTGTGTCTTTATTAAAAAGCTAAGCCACTTATGGACATCTAGAAACACGATGAGGATCCCAAATATTTCAGCACAAGTTGCACCCAAAACTTTGTATTTTTTTTTTTAAAATAAAGTCCTTTTCTGAGTTGCTTTAGAAACTGAAACAAATGTCATGAAGGTAAACGTAAAACATTTCCATCTGGACTGCGATATAATCTATGGAAAGCTCAAGGACATGAAAGCCGACACTTTACCAAACACAGCTTCTGCTCTCAGGGTTCACGCTGTCACGCATGTCCATGTTGCATAAACGACTGCAGGTCTGCAATCACACGGTGGGTCTGAGGTAATGGTCGCTGGTGAAATGTTTAATGAGCGCCCGAGTAGAAAGTATTTCCTCTAAAATCCCGACCAGATCTCAGTTGGTGCCTGTTCCGTGATTCTGTGATGTGACAACAAATCAAAACTTTATTAAACACATAACGCCCTGCAGGACGGACTGCAGACGTAAGGAGAGGGTGTGGAAAGATAACGCTCTTATCACACTCCGCTTCGACAACTCCCAGGGGCTTTCCTGAAAAATGTCTGGACTTCAGACAAACCCACACTTTTCAGCACTGTGAGCCAACTTTCCCTTTTTCTGTTTGATTTGGATCTAATAATGAAAGCATGACTAATCGAAGATTGACTCCAATCTGACAGTCAGTACATTTATCTTAAATATGATTTCTTTTAAGTTGAGTAAATATTTTTGGGAGGAGAAAAAAAAAATCTCATTGGCACCCCTAACGATTCTGATGAAATAAAGCGAATCATTTTATGAATTTTAACTTTAGCTTCTTAAATTGACTGGAACATTTCATTCGTATTCCATGACCTCCTGCTTACCTGGGTTGGAAATATGACATGACTCAGTTGCCAGTCTTTCAGCCACTCTTTTAAATTGGGACAGACATGAGAAAATATCATTCAGGTTAAGCAGAGGTGTGTTAACCTTTAGAAGTCAGCAGTGCAAGACTGAAAGAAAACAGGTATGCAACAAAAATATTTTGAAAATTAACCCATGTGGCTATGCAAATGGTCACTGTTTTGACTTTAGGACACATGACAAGAGAAAGCCCTCTCTGTCCTTCCATCACATCTATTCTACTGGCATTTTAACTGGAACTGTTGGCTTTGGTCTGATGAGACTAAGACTGCAACAAAGACTCTAAATTGTAATAAAACATAACACAAGCATATGTAAAAGCCCCTGTTACCCACCATTAAGAGAAGTGGAGGATATATAATGCAGTGGGTTTGTTTTTCCTGGAAATGGCTTCATTAGTTATTTGAAATACCTGAGCATTTTTGCTAAAAATCTGCTAGAGTCTGCTCTCGAAAACCGGAAAAAACTGAGTTCTTTGACCCAAACACAAAATGAACCTCCTTCTTGTGGTCATCTCAGATTAAATCCTGTAAAAAAGCTGAAGAAAAGACAATGTCTAAGAAAACCCAGAACTCTGAATGAATGGTCAAAAAAACCCTGATATGTAATTGCTTTTCTATATGGGGTCTGTACTAAGTATTTAAAACAGGCCATGCAATAGGTGTGGCTCCGGGATTTTGATTTTTCAACATTTTTACCTGAAGCTTTGACCACTTGAGTAAAAGATGAAGTAAGTTGAAAGCTTTTAAAACTGGAACCTTTTCTTCATTGCATATAGCTGACATTTCTGCCTTTATGAAGGAGTGATAAACTAATATGTCATTAAACCAACTTGTCAGATTTGATTATCTATGTTGAACGTCTACCAGAAAAATTTGTGTCCAAGGAGCTCTGTTTATGTGTGGCAAAGCTGCTATAATGCAAAATATTTCAGAACACAAACACGCATACACACCCCCACACACACACACCCACCCCCACATGTTGACCGCACAAATACATGAAAGACAAAACGTCTTCTGGACCCTAATAATTAAAATCCTTGTTTTCTTCTATAACATCCTGTGCCTTCTTGACATCATACAATTCCAAGCTAGGGCCAATTGTAAAATAAATAACTAACGATGGGATGAGAGGAGAAAACTATGGTTGAGTCTGAAAGGCAGCGCTGCCACCACATCTGCACAAACATCGCTTGACAAGCCAAAGGAACTTGTAGTACTTTATGAGGAAACTACTCCCAGAGGAAAAGAAAAACAGGTTTTTTGTACATTCTGTATTGAGAAGGCCTGATAAGCAGATGTGAAAACACATTTTCGGTGGCAAGCGGAGTTCACAGCATCCTGCCCTGAAGCAGAGATTAATTCTCTTGACGGTGTAGTTGCACGAGAAGTTAGGTAACATGGGAAAAGCACATTATGGCCTTTGGCCTTTATTATAAGAAAATTGTCTGAAATCTTTCTCCTTTTCATTATCAATTCTTGCACAGCTTGCAAAAACATTCTTGTAAGACATGAATTAATTTGTCCCTCTGACCTCTTCAGTGTTTGAGCTTAAATGTCAGATTGAAATTCAAATCATTGAATAAAGCTGCCAGGAGTAATCTAGAGGCTCAGAGATGATACAGAAAAATAATCAGGATAAATATACATCGAGCACAATGAAATTATGCATCCAGAGAGCAATTTCAGTGATGAGATTTTGTTTTGTGTCCTCAGTTTTACATTCTAGTCAAAACAAAGAAATAAAAGACTTTTTTAGAAAAATGTCAAAGAACAGCAGAATGGTCATCTGAGAGAATCAGAACAATTAAAGATGTAAATCTCAAGTTATTACATGCAGATTTGATGACTTTCAGTCAGGTTTCTGTGGTTACCACAGTACTGAGACTACCCTTGTCAAGGTGTTCAGTGACATTCACATAAATACAGACTGTGGAAGAATCACAGTGCTGGTTCTGTTGGACCTCAGCGCAGAATTTGACATGGTTGACAATGACATATTGTTGAAGCAACTGGAGAGCCGGGTCGGATTCTCTGGTTCACTACTTGACTGGTTAGGATCTCAACTAGAGAACGGGGATTTCTTTGTGTTAATAAATAACTTCTCATCAGAGCGGAGACAATTCACACCTGGGGCACTGCAAGGTTCAATCCTGGGGCTCCTCCTCTTTAATATATACATGCTCCCGCTAGCTAAGGTTAGTAATAATAAGTAATAACATTAGTTATCATAACTGCACAGATGATACGCAGCACTGAACAGATGCTTAGAAAAAAAAAATCTATGCATGGACGTGCCATAATCTTCTCCACCTGAACAGAAACAAAACTGAAGTAATCATCTTTGTACCTAAAGAGGAATGATCAAGAGTCAGCGCACAGATTAGGTTATTACAGCCAGAAACTGGTGATCAGACACTTACTTTTTAAGTCGCTGTATTTAAAGTTATTAAAACTGGGAACATGAAGACCTTTAATCCTTGCGAATCTGAAGTTACACACAAATATTGAATATTCCAGTTATACATTTTAAGATAAAATGAGTTCTCTTTATTCATTTTGCCACATATCTTAAAAGACAAGACCCAATGGCTTACCAGGTGTGTATTGATGAAGCAACTAATTGGCTGATTTATCTGTGATAAGTAGGTGAAATTATTTTAGTTGAAAAAAGTAGAAAAACATAATAATATATGACATAAAAAATATAAAGTGGTGGCTTTGAAAACTGATAAGTAATGTTACATTTCAATGTTTGTTTTCAAACATTGAAATGTAATTTTCCGTAAGGTGTAGAGACTTAGTGCTTAGAGCAGTAATGTGACTGTTAGAGCTGGAGTGACCATAAACCTTAACCCCATTATTCGCATGAGACACAATATTTGCTTGCAAATTGCTGCCATATTCTTTTCCTGCTCTAAGAAGATCATAACACCCCAGTGACCCCATGTTGACATTTCCATTCTCGCAAGATTCCTGAGGTTAAAATCACAAGCGTTGAGCTACAGAGAATTCACTTTAAAAAGCGGTAGAGGCCCAGCCTGGGGGAGGTTAAAAGGTTACGACCGGCGTTGTGTTAATTATGATAGGAGTTCCTCAGAAGATGAACAGCTTAATGGCCAGAAATTGCATTTTCAACAGAACATGAAGACCCCGCGACCCCTCAGGCAGAGCCGGATCATAAGAGTGTGAAACGTAACCTTGCACTAATCGTTCAGATTAGCTAAAAACAAATACTTAACAGTTTCAAAACCTATAAACCCTGCAACCTTAAAAAAACCCATCCAGATAAAATTTATATTTTAAATAACAAGTTTCATGTTGTGATTTCAGATGTAGTTTTAAAAGAAGACCAAATTTAAAAACAACACATCAGATCCTGCAACAAATTTCAAGTTTACAAATGGTAATAGTCCAGTCAGGGTGACTGTGAGGTCTTACCTTGGTATTATTAGCAGGGCAGTCTGTGTCGTCCATGGAGTGTCTGGTCCTCCAGAGCCCAAGACGTCGCCTATCAGCGTTGACTAAACCCAATCACACAAATCCCACATGCCTGGGCTTACAGCAGGCCGTATTCTGCTCGGTCGGGCTTACGACGCAAACACACATTCTAAAGCATGCGTGTGCGCCTTCTCGTGCACACACACACTCCCACACAGAGCTTTAAAACAAGATCCTTGCCCCTAATCCAGGACGGCTTGACACATATTTACAAATATACACAAAAGGTGTAGGGAAAACATCAGTATGAACATAGCAGAGGTAATTAAATCAGAAAATTGTGAGATATGATGTAAACTGCAGAAAGCTTTTTGAACTCTGAGACAGTCTGTGCCCTGGTCAAAGTAACCCATTTCCAACCACCTGCAACCATCAGAGCCAAGTGGCTTCCTGCCAGGTACAGTAGTACAGTGGAATCAACTTAGCCTTCTGTGTGTGGGCGTGTGTGTGTGTGAATTGGAAGCAGAGAGAAGAGGTAGAGGGAACATCATTAAGGGCTGAAACAAAAAACACAGTAACTGTGAGGGTGACACTTAAATCACCATGCCCTCTATGTGTTGTAGCTGCGCTCGGGTGTTGACCGTCATTCCAATCAACATCAGCCGACGCACTAGGTTAATCCTCGTCACTGCAGACACACACAAACAACAAAGAGGAGGCAGCAGAGAAAAAGAGAAATTGGCAGGCAGCTACGAGGCCTGTTGTGTAGTGACTGGTCCTGTATGGTTCAGTGATGGGCTAATTCTTCTTGTCAGACACAAATAGCTGCTACTTTGAAACCATCATAAGACTCATTTTTGACGTCAGAACTCGTAAGCCCGGTTGCCTGGGTTCGTAAGTTCACAGCAGGGCTTTGTTCTGCGTCATGCACCTATAAATGTAACAACCACCAGTCCCTTTGGACTGCATTCACAAGAGAAAACCCCATGAAACACTAGTTTCATAAATTGCAAACACACATAGTTACTGTCAAAGGAGATGGCAAGGTTTAGTGGATCTTAAAAGTGTACAAATTCTGGTCAATTTTCCAGGCTTTTGTGGTGTAAAAACTAAAATTATGAAATAATTTCAGAAGGTTTTCCATCTTTACCTGAAAAACTGGCTTAAAGTGTAGAAACTAAAGTTGCAAACAGCTTGTTTAATGATCATCCACACACACAAAAAAACTTTACTTTATGCATCTTTTCTTCAACATACCTAAAATAATTATGATATATCTGATTAATTATACATTTTACCTGTCTTTTCATGCTATGTGTTTACTGGCATCCTTAAGCCAAAGCCATAGTTGTCAGAGAGGAAACAAAGGATCAAATGGATCTCGATGCTCAACAGTATCCGACTTGCAGATAAAATATTTACATGCTTCAATTTTTTTATGTCAAATGTTTTAACAGAGGTAGCTAAATTACAGTTAAAAAGGAAGGAAACTTCAAAACAAATGTTTTTCACTTGATGAAAACCTCTCAACTCTCCAGTGTTTTGAACAGGCACTAGGGAAGCCGCCTCACCACAAGTGCGTCCTGAGTTCACAGTCGGGTTGGGACTTTTCTGTGTGGAGCTTGTATGTTTTCCCATTGCATGCAGGAGTTCCCCCCTGGTAATTAGGCAGTTCAAAACCTGGATGCTTAGCTAACTGGAGGTTCTATTTTCCCCACTGTTATGCGTATGCATGGATGTTTAACTGTGTATCAGGGTGAGATTAACAACAGCCATAAGCGATGTTTCAGCTTTTAGCTAGAACAGCTTCATTGCCGTGTCCCTCACTCCATTTCCTATAGCAAGCCAAATCTGAATTCCTGATTGTAATGAGTGAACCACGTATAACATGCAAACGTCCATACCTCATTGGCCGACACCACAGGAAGAAGTTGGTAGTTTAATGGATTAAATCTAATGCCATATCGAGCTCAATTCACCAAGATGAAAAACAAACAGTGCAGACTTCATGTGTAAGTTAATTTACTTGCTATGCAGACAAAAGACAATGGTAGTCGAGTAAAAAAGAAAAGTTTTTATTTTTCCTATAAGAACAAGCTCTTTTGGAGGGGGTGGCTGTGAGGGAAATATAGGAGGTAAAAGCGGCTGAGGAAAAGGGCGGAGTCAATCAGACCGAGGGCTGGGGCTAAAACCTGGATTTCTGAATTTATGCTAATGAGCCCATTGGGTCCCACGCAGGAAGTACAACAGCCTCCTGCTGCATCACTTCCAGCACATCAGAAGGGAGGAACTTCTTGTCCACAACCACTTCGTAGACATACTCCGAGAACCAATCGTCTGTCATGATGAGATAACCTGTAGAGAACGGGACAAACTGCTTAGACTCAAGAAAAAGCAACAATTAACTTCCAAAATCATTTTTTTTTTAAAAAAAGAACAAATTCAAGTTAAACTCATGTTGAACAATTACATTGTGCGTGGCAATAATAACAGATTTTTCCTACACTTATTTTAGAACGTTCCTAATACCTGGAGAATGGAAAAGAAGCCCAAATATGTTATTGGCGAGTAAGACTTTCTGCTTATGTTGTCTCTGCCTTCTGTACCAAAACATGTGCACATGTTCTCTTACATAAAACTATCAAGATGGGATCCATGATAAACTGTTCTAACAGTCCTGTTTAAACAGGTAGTAGGTGCTGAAGTCTAAACAAAGGGCAGATTCATTATTTTAGAGATCAAACACATTAAATGACTCTTGGTCAAACAAACCTGCAACCAGCAGATTTAGCGGAATATTTTTTCTGGTTACGTTATGATCTTTTCTCCTTGCATGGACAACTTTACCCATTATTTCTTTCATGAGCTTTTCATTAGAGCACAGCTCAGTTAGCATGGGTGAGCAGTATCATGGGAAAGTTATGCAACACTTCTCAGTCCTGTGCAGACAGATTCATCTTTCTCCTCAAAGAAAGTGAACCAATTCTACACTTTTCCTTTAAAAAAACAAGCAACATTACATTAACCATTTCTCACTTTCCTTCCTTTTAATACATGTAGAGGAGGTAAAGAAAAACTCAATTAAGGGTAACAGTTTTTGGTCTTTGTTTGCTAATGTTCATAGGTTTGAAATGCTCTTCATTGCTAAGCTGTTGTTTCAGCAGAAGTCCTCATGACTTAACACAGCCTTACTTGGCATTCCTGGTATCAACTTTTCACAACCACCGTGAAAAACACAAAATGTTTACCCGGATCCTCCAACGTCACCACTCAGCTTGATTTCAAAATTTGTCTGTATTTGAATGTGGAAAGCAACCTGGCAACAGCTAAAATCCTGTTAAAAACTGAATTCAACTAGCTTTTCCTCTCTTCTCACGTGCTCATAGTTGAGAAAACACTCCCACTGTCAAGTACATTTATCAAGGACGTCAGGGTAACTGCAAGAACGTGCCACAGTTCAAAACAATGCATCAAGATAGCATGTGTTGCGTATTCACGTTCTTCCAAGCACGCATGTCTCCGTATGGCACGTTGCCCGATTCCCGCTGTGGTATTCCTGTGAGCTGGTGTGATGTTCCTGGAACCCACATGTTGGGTGGCATGGTGTGTGTGGAAATGTTGGGTGTTATTTGCCTTTAGGCTGACAGAGCAAAGGACAGATTGATGTAGTAGGAGCAGGGAGAGTGTAAAACAGCTGTCTTGCATTTCACATAAAAAAGCAAGTTGCAGCAAAAGGCTTTGCATTTTTGTGTTTTAGAAGAACAATGACAATACTTAGGGTCTGGGTAGCAGTCACTGCATTCATCTGTCTAACTCAACAGATGAGTTACACAAATGAAGGGAGCCGGCCTCATCTGAGAGACTTTGGCTTTTCGTACTTCTGCATTTGCTTCATTCTTCAGCCTAAGAGAAGACACTGGGGTGCCAAAAAGTGGACACAAATACATTCAGGGATCATTGGGCTTTAAAAAGGAACAATGATAAATAACTCAACAAATTATTTGTCATCTTTTATGATTGTGAGCTGCATGCTAAACCTTGCAACAGCTGAGCTGATGACTAGGGCTGCATAAAAGACAATCAAGTAATAACAATGATTTTGGTCAATAATGCAATTACTAGATCAGTTGTTCTAGAACCACTCTTTTGCTTTTAATCTGTTCTTCCAGCTCGCTCTGTGACCTTTAGCATTTTGACCTCTGTCAGGTCTGTGTCAGGTGTGGACATTGACTGTAGGAAGACTATTATGCAGGATGAATTTTATATTGACATGCAAAGTGATAACTCATGACACTGGTTTAATTAAATGGCTCATACAATATAGAAAAACCTCCAGATCCCTCACTGGATCAGTGTGTGAGGTAATGCACTGGGAATGAGCTCAAATCTGAGATGCTCCAACCCGATACCCGAAGGAAGCACAAGACCTGCTACCAACAGCAAGGAGATAAACAGGTTCACAAATGGGTCATGGGTGAAAGGCAACTTTGGGAAAATTAGAAGGAATTGCACAACATGAGGAACGAGGTGCTAAGGCAATGTAGCTTTGATGACAACAGTAAAACATAATTGTGAAAACAAATGGCACTTCCAAACCTACTTCAAAGGAAATTAAAGTGGGACTAAGTGAGGTGCAAAGACAGATAACTGGGTGGGAATAACTGTGATGGATTGGAAACATACTTAAAAACTAATGAAGCCTCTTATTCAAATCCTTCCACACAAATTAACATAATATTCTTGAGTTTTCCTGACAAAAGAGTAGAACTGGGGGGAAATTAAGCTATTATCTTTATCTGCCAGAATAATTCCAGGTTCAGATACTAGATACGCTAAATGTTTGGAACTCGGGCTTGGCCAAATGTTCCTTTAAAGGTGTAAAAAAAAACAAAAAAAAAACACAATAGTGTAGCCAGATATTTGTTTAAAATGGTATAAAAATTAGTTGTGGAGAGAGAGGCGCAATGATAGCATCTGACAGACGGTTTAAAGGTGAAAGAACAGAGAGTTAAATCTCTCCTGTGTCTTCTTTGGGGTCAGCAGGAATATCAAGAGATCTAAAGGGAGACATTTGGTTTTTACAAACACTATTATCTCCATAACTGTTCCCTCTTTACCCTCTACCACAAAAACTTTGATTTCTTCCTTGCCACTGTTCCCAAATTCTCACCAAATCTACATGCTTTTGTTTTTTCTTCAGGCACAGCCTCTTCTACTTGATTTTCAACCTTTCATTCACCTTTTATCCAAGAAAGTCTGTCTTTCATACGAATTCCACTTCTCAAAGTTTTGTCCTTGACTACTTTATGAATTTAGCTACAGATGGGTAGCTGTGTTCTGTGGGGGGTGTTCATCCCCCATCTGCTGGTGTTTATGGAATAAGAGCTGCATGAAATAAATCTGATTTGACTGAGGGGCTTTTACATATTTTCCTAATACTCTCTAAGGTTTGTGGGCTCAAGCAAATATTGTGAGTACAGTTGTGTGCCTAAATGCACACAACTGTGTGCGTTTGGCACCCTGAACTTCCCGAGGCTTGTTGAGGCCAGAGATCGAGATAAGCGGCAGAGAGAGAGTTGAAGAAACCTCAGGAGTATCTGCTGTTCTCGTAAAACCAACTATAAAATATTTGATACATTTTCACAATCCTGATACTGGATTCATAAGAATAATTAATCATTTGTGACTTTTGTTTTGTCTTCTTCAGTATTTCATAGATTCAATATCACAAGTAGAAAGATTCAAAACCTTTTTTTTTAGCGTACAAAAATTGCTTTAAAAGCATTTAAAAGACAGAAGCCTATAATTATAATCCGGCCTTGGAATAAAGCTTGACATCACCGTTTGCTTTGATTTAAGGATTAACGCAATAGATGTACTTTGCCACCAGACCGAGGAAAACTGATTTGAAGAAAAAACACACACTAACAAAAATAATGTCAGACTGTCTCCCAGTGCAAGACGATACAGGCGATTACATATGTATATAGAAAAATCAACACACGGAAGGATCTAAGGAGCACAGGCGCACTGGGAACAAAGGAAAAAGGAAGAAACTGAACCAATACATGTAAAGATCTAAAATTTATGAACATAACTTCAAAGCACAATAAGTTTTAAACTGAAAGCGCTTTCTATCTCTCTTTTGAATGAACCACATCACCTTCAATTTTGCAAACTTGTCACAAACCAAAATCTTTCATGAAACTTAAGGAGCTTGTCGAGTGTTTATATTTAAAAACATAACGCCCTGAAGTGCATCTTGCATCTCATGCCGGACTTCATTGGGACTGTTCACCTTCCTGTTCTAAGATTCCTCCGCCACCTTTATTTCTGTATCAACTGGCTCTGCTTAAGGATGACCAGAGACGCCCTCTTCTGGATGCTGGCCACACTACAACACTGAAAGAAGGTCAAGGAGGACGTTATTAGTTAATCTATTGGAACAACTTGTAATCTGATAAACTGTTGTTCGACATTTAATCATAAATCAATCATTTAGACAAATACTTTTTAAAGCGTTGTTCATTTCTTGTTACACTTTTGCTTCTGAAGATCTTTTGCACTAATATTGCTGTGGTAGAAAAGACATCTCAACATGACAATTGAGTTTAAAGTGTGTGCTTTAGGTATATGAATTGTGGTCTCAAATTCATATCTGAGAGCAGAGATATTTAGATGTCCTGTTTCCAAAGCAAATTAAATCTTTCAGATATAGCATAACGCATGTGCCTCTTGTAAAGTGCTGTGGTTCTTTTACAAAATCCCACAAAACGTATTTGTTGGGTTGTTTGTCACTGCCTAAAGTAGATAAAATGCATCGTAACAGAAACTGCTCCTTCTAATCTTGTTTTTAATTGAATACATATGAGCAGGAGCATTATGAGTCAAAGTCAGACAGGACAACTTTGCTGGAAAATGTGCCAAGTTTAGGTGAAAGCAGGCGGTTTAGTTTGAAGCACTTAACATTCAGCATCACACATTTCTGAGGATCAATCAAGAGTTTTGGTTCTTACCTTTGTTTCCACGGTCATCGCCCCAGGAGTTTTCCACCCGCCATTTTTCGTAACCTTCTTTCCCACCCTGAGAGAGAGAACAGAAGACAGACAAGGGGGGAGATAAGAGTGAGAACTGGAGACATGAGGGAAGAGAGTGACCTGACAGCTGGGGTTGCTTACAATGGAGGAAATTGACAGAATTATGAAAAACTGCAGCAGATTAGAGTCGAGTAAACAAACAGTAAAACCCTGGGAAATTCTGAATGTGTGTATTCCTTGTGGTTAGTCAGAGCTGTGCGTATGAGTTTGTCACATGGAGAGTAGGTTTGTGGAAGTGTACCTTGTCTGTAACAGCAGTGAGGATCATGGCGTGCGTCATGAGGGAGTCGCCATATATCAGTCTCTCTGCCTTGGAAAGGTTCTTTACAGACACTCCAAACACAAGCTCGTGGTTGAACCTGTAGCGGAATCAAGAGTGTTTCCGGTTTGAACTCAGGTGGCGACTTCACTTACACTAAAAGCATCTTTTCACAAGACCATCTTAAAAGCAATCCTTAAATCTATTTTAGAAGGATTAAGAAGAAAGCCAAAAGCACAAGTCTGGGATTTTAGAATAGCTAGCTCATCACCGTTTCTCCTCATCTTGAGAATGATTGAAGAAATTAGGCTACGTTGGGCGTCATGTTGAAACAGATCCGTCTCAGTGATGATACCAGACGTTCGGCACCATGCGGGTTTAGTTCAGCGGGAAAAGTTAAGCCTGGCGCCAGCAACTCACGCAGATCAGCCACATTTCCTCTGAGGACGGATCGACACCTGATACAGTCTTACAAAAGCATTCATACCATTTTTGTCACCTTGAAACCACAAACTTAAATATATTTATTTAAATTGTATGTTCCAACATAGAACTGTCAAGTGAACAAGTTGCCTGTAATTTAATCCTAAAGGGAGAGTATTATGTGAAAAAATTTTTTTTTTAGCTTCATGTCATGTTAAAATGTTCTTCCCCCATCAAAAACATACCTGGAGTGTTGCTTTTATTCTTTCATGCATGTCCGAGAAATCCTTTAATCTCCAGTGGCAGCCATTTGGGGTTCCTAAACACTTGCTCTCACAAAGCATCGCCTATTTCCACAAAACTCCTCGGAGCTGCAGTCTCCAGCTGAGTTAAACCCTAACAGAACAGGAAAACTAACAGTGCTGGACTCCACAAATCTGGCTTCTATGGAAAAGTGGCAAGAAGAAAACTACTGATGGAAGACAGCCATAAGAAGTCCCTTATAGCTTCTCACAACTGAGAATTGTAATAAATTTCATCAGATGAAACTAAAAGGCAGGGGCAGATAAGGTAGTCAAAGTTGTTGGTTGTTGTACTATGAAAATTAGAAAAAAAATTAAAGCGGTATGTATACTTTTGCAAGACTATTAAGAGTTTAGTTCAATTTACATGAACAAGAAAAGCAAATTGGGGTGGAACCCAAAAGTGAATGAAAGGGATTCTGTTTGGTGGAAACACAATCCTTAATAGACAGGTTTTCATATTTGAAAACAAAGCTATTTCCTGCTATCTTCTAGTTCTGTGTAGAGTGTTTTTATCATAACTGAAGGGAAATTTAGTACAGTCTAAAGTCTCATCCATTCTTGGGAGAAACTTGGATTAAATTTACTCACACATTCATGTCATTAATGCCCAGTTTGCTGTGGAAATGTTTCCCGACGTCACATCCAAACCACACGGCCTGAGAGAAGTGGAAAGACAAACAAACATTTTAAAAAAAGGTATTTTTCAATTTCCAGAATCCATAGTTTACAAATATTTGTGGCAACAGTCATGTCCAGTTGTTCCCACGGACCTCTCCTTCCTTGATGGAGCCCGCTGCGGCGTTCTTCAGCAGCTGGATGGGTTGGTTGTTGTACAGAGTCCTGCGACCTCCAACCATGTTCCCGAGGAACTCTACGCTGTACAGCTTCCCGTAAGGATTCTGCGGTCGGGGGTCATTTACAAGGCAGACCTGAGCACGGGGAGGAACCGCACAAGTTTAGAGAGCGAACAGCTTCGCTTTGCAAGTATGCAACTCATGTTTGTGTGGTCTGTCTGATGTGGTGAGTACTTTGTCCTGAATGTTGTAAAGAGGTTTGACGTGTTCCCTGTAGAACTGCTGGGGGGTGAGTGGTCCCATGCGGTGGAAGTTCTTATCCTTGTCTCTGTACTCCCAGCAGATGGTGTCAGGTGGGCTGCCTAGACAAACACTAGCCACACGAAACACCTGCAAAGACAGCAGGAACATGAACCCTCCGTCATAAACTGTTCTAAATAACCTATCGAGCTGGTTATCCCACATTATGAGATGTTGCTGGTGTAGAAATAGCTGTAAAATGTAAACAAATTTACAGCTAATCTTAAATGGGGTGG
Source organism: Brachyrhaphis roseni (assembly GCA_903066815.1). Classification (NCBI taxonomy): domain Eukaryota; kingdom Metazoa; phylum Chordata; class Actinopteri; order Cyprinodontiformes; family Poeciliidae; genus Brachyrhaphis; species Brachyrhaphis roseni. The sequence goes on from CAEFZY010075800.1 coordinate 26,591, forward strand.
AGGGTTATGTAAAACAGACATTTTTGAGCTTTAAATCATGTTATGTTATTCTCTAATCAAAAACATACCTAGGGTGATGCTTTAATTAATTTATGGATGGCACAAGCTTCTTAAATAGACAGAAGCTGAGTTTTAAGGCGTCAAATTGCAAAGTCAAATTTCTTATAAGTTATGTTTAACATATACAACAATTGTACATCTAAAGGGAACATAGGTACTTAATTGTGCTATAAACTGGCACTATGTGCCTGGAAAATACATAATACCGCCCCATTTAAACACTTAGTTTGTTTTTTTATTGCCTCAAGTGGTCAACTTCATTTCTCAGTCAAAATCTTTGGTCCAGCCATCACTCTCCTGGCATTACTTGCGCCTTTTGATTTTTCTCCCCATTCTACATTTTTCCCTTCACCTCAATCTAGTCATTCCTCACACACCCTCGTTCCTTCATACGTGTCTTCCTGCAGTGCAGAAGTTCAGACCGAGTTCCTGTGGGCTAAATCGAGCTGTTTGGACTTGGTCGTCTGTCAATCTGGCCCTTCCAGCCTCTGATAGAGTTATCTTTGGAATTTCCCCCTTTTTGCTATTCTCCTCTCCAATCTTTTGCTCGCCTCTCCCAGCACCTAACACGATTGCTGAATTGAAATACAATAAAAAATTATAAGAAAAACTAAGACGAAGTGGACTGCATTTGTGGTGTTAGGAAAATAAGTTCAGCGATTTGACAAACACAATCTAATACTACATTGCATGTTCTAATTGTGTAAGTTAAGCAAACGTTTTCCAAAATTCCTAGTAAAGTATAAAGAAGATGTGAAATTTAGCCCTGGCTTAGTCAAACAAACACTTGCCTCTTTCAGCACTGCAAAGCGTGAAGTCACAAAAAGAACAGACACAAACCAAAATACACAGATGTACTGAGTCAACAAAGGCCTCTGAACGTCCTTGATCTCAGTTCAAAAACTTTGTTTAAACTGTCTTATGGGCGAGATTAAAGCCAAAGTGTCCATCTTCCCGTCTGTCCCTCGACCTCTGCCTCAATTCTTGCTTTGGTTTTCATTACCAGTATTTTCTTCTTGTAATGTTCAACTTCCTCATGATAGTTGAGCATAGAGCATTGTAACCATCAGCATAGCAAAAGCATTCATACTCATAAATATTTTAACATTTTGCCAGTTTACAACACAGGTTATATAGACTACATTGCTTTTTAATCAGGATTTTAAAAACACTAAAGGAAGATGTTGAGTCCACTCAAGCCAATTATTTGCCGAATACTTTGGCGGGAATTACATCTGTAGGTTGTGTGGAGTTTTGTCTCTGTCAGCTTTGAACATTCTTTTCCACAAAAAATCTCTGAACTTAAGGTCGAAGAAGGTTTGAGGTGAGATTAAGAACATGATCAAACGTAATGTAGTGTTGATCCAGGGAGTGTGAGCACTTTACTCCAGGTCAGCCTTGTGAACACACATCACACCAGGTAAGGTAAATAGAGGGGGTGTGAGTGTGAGGCTGGGCTGACAGAAAGAGACTGTAGAGGATAAACAGCCATGGTGACATGTGAGCAGGACCAATATTGGAACACCTGTTGCATCACTGACAGATGTAAATGAGTGAGGGAGACACAGAGATGCTAAAAAAAATTAACTAATTGTTCTATTAACCTATTGATTTGTTTTCATCATGGCTACCCACACTGATGTTAGCTAAAAGAAAATGATCCAAGACATCCAAAAATATGGATGAAGATTCTGAAACACCGATATAATTCGCTATAAATCAAGTCAAAATCATGACGGCTGGCATTCCATTAATTCAAACTACATAAAAAATATCTTAATCTTAAAATCTGAACAGAGAACAGTTCAACATTATCCACTTATTTTGAGGGGATCTGTTATTGCGCAGCCCCCTTTGCTGTAATTCAGTATCTGAATGAAAATCCACCCCAGGTCTGTCACAGTTAGTTTGCATGTCAAGCTGTAAACAGTGACCGACCGACTGCACGACACTGACGCCAACTGTGGCTAAAGTCCGATAAGATCTGTTTCCAGTGTTTACTGGATGGCTGACACCCATCCTACATATTTAGATGTTGTGTGTGACCAAAACAAACAGGTCATCTGATGTTAGGAGTGAAACTACCCATACAGCAGACAAGAAATGACTGACACAATACAGAACGCCACACGCGCACACTCGGAAATAAATAATAATAATAAAAAAGAACTGGAATAACATAAAAAAAGAAATTTATTTTTATAGCATCTGTATAATATGGCACAGAATGATTTTTAGAAACCCCAACCTTTAACCTCGAAGTGTTTGTTGCCTACAAGTTTTGGTTTATGGAAAGCAGACACCATGTTTCATCTGGTCAAAAGAACCTGAGTCACTTGGCACCTTTCACACACGAATGTCAAATTGATTCAAATTCAAAATGTACTTTATTGATCCCAAGGGGAAATTAAAGGTGTGCTGAGACAGAATGGATTTCTGGGCTTTAGTCATTAATCCTTAACGGTTTCTGCAAATACCAACGGGGTAAATTTGAGACTTTTTGAGAGCCGAGTTCAACTTGGTCAAGTTAACTTAGGTTAATTAACAACTTCACATAATTTGACAAAAACAATTGTATTTAATTTCCCCAAGCAACAGGAACAGAACTTAAATGGTGAATCCGTGCTCTGTAGTTTTGTTTTACCATAAAATATGCAAGTTCTTAAGCTGGAACTACAACTAGCATAACAAATGATTACCACAGGAGCACCTCAACAAATTAATGTAAATGAAAAACAGCTGTAAAGAAGTAACATGCACATTTACAAAATAATTAAACTTTAATTTAAGCCTTTTATGGCAAAGCTGGATGAAGTTTACACTTTTTAAAATCCAAAAACATTCAATTAATACATTTAAATCTTTAAGACTATGCAGAAATCCTGAAAGTTTAGTCAGAAATGTCAAGTATTTTCAATGAGAAAGATCTGTTCCCCAAAGCAAATCATCCAGTGGAAGATCGTTAGGTGATGTACCTGGGGGCGTCCACACTGCTGCGGGCAGTTTAACACAAAATAACAAAGGGGCCGGTGGTGTTTTTCAGATACAGACTTTGAAGTGTGTACCATTAGTCTCATCTGATCAACAAACATGATTTCAGTTGTATTTAGTAAACTCATTTTTGGCTGTTTGTGGCTTGGTTAGCACCCACAAGATGTCACTCTTTACTGCAGATCTCAGTAAAAATGTCTTGCCACAATGAGCCTTGCAATATTTTTTTAACCCAATTTACTGCCGTAAAGCTATGTGGTGACAAGATAAATCCCAGTTCTCCTCCAGAGTACTGATCAAGAGTAATGGGGCTCTGTATCACATCATATCTTTTTCCCCAAGAAAACACAAAATAACAGATAAACTATAAGTTCCTAGAAAGTCTAGGTACGTAACTTTAAAAAGCAAGAATGAAAAAAGGTGAAGTTAGATGTATTCTATAGAACTTGTTACTGGTACCAATTAACGGCACTAATTGCAAATTTAAGAGCAACTGGATGATTCTTCTGTGACAAAACCAATTTATAAATTTACATATTTCTTTATCAGGGTGCTAATAAATGTAGCCTGAAAATACAAATAAAGATTAGAGTGTAACTGTTTACCCCCCAAGAATATGAAAAATTAAGGGAAAAGTACTCTCGCACAATAAATGAAAATAATTCTGCACAGCAGAACAATTTCAGAAAACTTTAATAATAAAGAACAGACAAAAGTTCTTTATTATTAAAGAGCTTAATAATAAAGTTTTTTAATAATATTGAATATGACGCACACTGAAAAGTTGTAGAACAAAATTGAAGTAATTTGTTGTTGTACATATGGTGGCCAGTAAACTTTAGAGTTAAAATGCATTCTCACCAAACTGAATGTCAAAATGAGGTAAACGGTGCTCTTAATTGCTCCTCAGAAATAAATGTATAACCATTGTCTAGAAGCTGGACTTGTGAGTATAAGCAAATGACACCATGCAAACAGTTTGGATAAAATTGAAAGAGGTTTTGATTAAACTTCCATGTTTTGTAAACATTCAACACATGTGGTCATTGTTAAATCAAAGGCAATTGTGTGGAGAAAGTCGAAAGAAGAAGAAAAAAAAAAAGGCAAGAGGAAGACTCAGGCTGCGGCTATTCCTGCAACCTGAAACACAGACACACATGCAGCAACCCACCCACATCGAACAACAAATGATGGGGGCCCGCGTGCACGGGGCCTCCGAGTAACAGAGGGTAACTGCTCTGTCAGCTGATGACCGACTCATAAATTAGACTTGTCTCAGGAATCACACTCTGCATGTTCAGAGCCAAGAGCAGAGCTGCACATGGTGCGTCTGATTCCATGACGCAATGGAGCACCGAGAGGCTCCAATCATGGAGTGAAGGATAACATCTGTGTATTTCTTTATGTGTATGAAGTACAGCATATATGTTGTTTCCTGTGATTCGCTTTTTCCCCTGTTTAAGTGTGTATGTTGACTCTTTGTAACATATTGAAGTTGGACTCATGATAAGTCAGTCAGCCATCATCTGAGCCTGAACAACACAGATACCAGAAATGATGTCATAATTCAAACCAGGAGTCTTATGCCACGGCTCTGAAATTAATGTCATGAGCTTCGTTTGATTGAACATCCCCAACCGGCTGTTACGATAAGAACAGGTTCTTGACACGCAAATATATTCATTAAAGTTACGTGAGCGGCAAGTCTGGTGAGTGGAAGCAGAGACGCTGACCCCTATTGGCTGTCACTGCGGTGTATACGGGGCCGATGTGATGAAGACCAGGGCACAATCCCAGCCACCACATAGGCCAGTTGGACAGCATCACTTCCACGCACATGAAAGTAGATCTGACAAGACGCTTTGATCTTGACTAAAGCACATGTGAGCAAACTGAGGTAAAACTAGCTCCCTCAACGTAGAGCAAAAAAATTAAGGCCAAGAGATTCAAGAGCACAAACAGAGCAGGTGGTGAGCACAGATTAGGATTTGAGGGCAGGAATTTCACAGACTGTAAGAATCATGAGGTAGTTTGTTAACCTAATTAACAATCCACTGACAGATGTGTTTTAGTAAGAGGCAGAAATTTCTTCAAGATTACCTTCTGAGATGCAGAGGTTTGTAGCCTCCAAGAAGTTCAACAGTATTTCCAGTTGATTACAACTGACTGAGCTAATATGAAGCTAAAATTTACCCCAAATCTAGACCACAACAGCTTAAATCTGTGTATTTTTTTCAAGTGCATTGTTAGCCTTCTTAGATCACTACTTTACCTGTTACGTCATGTGGACTACATCTCTTACCAAACACAAACAATTGAGTTAATCTGAAAAAAAAATCAAAAGCAAAGATTTAAGATAGAAAAATCAATGACATAAAAACTGCAGTTGCTCCTAATCAAAAAGATAAATTACACTTTTAATTTAAAGGTTTGCACATTAAAATTTGAATTCAAACATTTCTTTGACTTTTTATAATATAATAATAACAACAGAGAGTAATGTTTCCTAATATCATGCCGCTCTAGACAAATGAAGTCTCGTCATCCCATCTTGGCACTGACTTGAATACTACTTTGTAAGTTAACCTGGGGCGACATCCGTGCGTAGTTTGGCTCTGTTTACGCCCATCGTTCTTCTAACAGAGTGAATCGTTCGTCGGCAACAGCCGTGACTGAGTTGTGTTTCGTATAACAAAACGATTGCAGGTGGACAAACACAAAAACAATCCTCCATCATCTTCCACAAAACGGCGGTGCAGAGTAACAGCAGGAAACCTAACTGTTGCATAACATACGTATCCAATACGTGTATGTGTGTGGCGATGAGAGGACATCCATGAAGGTGCAGGTAGATGCAAACAACTGTTTAAACAAGCAACCAGTCAGCAGTACAATACAACCTAACAGCTGACAACAAAGAGTGTTTAACCAGGCCTCCGCACTGTGTCGATGGGAGATTGATTGACTGGCCTCCCACACACACAGAGACACACAGGAAGAGCGAATTAGGCATTAAACCCACACAACATACACGCTGAGGGGCACCTGACACGTGTTACGCTTGTGGCACATGTGTTTGTTTACACACATGAAGAGGGCTGACTGTTGCACTGGGCTTTGCTGTGCAGCAACAGATCACTGACTGTTCCATAAACAAGATCAGTATCGTCCACGGTTACTGCTTCAGACATGACGTATGCGCATTAGACACAAACTGCATAAGGAAAAACGAGCTGATGAGCTGATGCTGTTTAGCAAATACTGATAAAAATAAATTAATTAACCCTGTCATTACAGATACAAGAGAGGAAAGCTTTATGATTTAACTAAAAAACAAAACGTGTAGGCATGCATCAAGATGAGTTCAACATTCTCAATGAAACTTGATTAACTTATGCTATCCTGTTTAAATATGAAAGCCTGAATTTTTGTTCCATCTCTCAAATTGTCTTTAATTTGAGCAAATACCTGTTGACTAACAAAGTTCAATACCTTCAATTTACTTTTACGTCCACTGTCCACTGCATTGATGGATAGTGCCCTCTGCTGGTCAAAATGGAACAATTCAGTGGAGAAGCAGACTGTCCAAAGTCTACCTCTCTCTTAATAACTCAATTACAACAGCAGCATTCTGTTTCATAATGCAAAATGCTCCATAAATGCATAACCTGCAAGAATCGAGAAGCTCAACTCACTCAACTTGACTGACCATCAAACCCACACATTCTCTACACAAAGCTGAATGGAGTAAACAATTAACCACTTCAGCAAAAATCATTTACAGAATCCTTCACACATTAAATAAGCCTCTTTGTAGTGAGTTTTGAACTTTGATTTCAGTGTCTGTAAAACTATTCTGAGTCTCACTAAAGATGGCGTACCAAGGCTCAACACTTTATTGGACCATCATCCATTGCAGCCTGTCTCTTTCCTGTAAAACGTAAGTACATGTTTTAGAAAGTTATGTAACTTTCAGAAAAAAGACAAAAACTACATAGAATCACACACTCCAGGTTACATTTCTGCTCTGTGATCACATTGGACTTTGGTTTTCTAGCAGCAGAATGTGTTTTAGAGCATGAACAAGATAAAGAGGCTTAAATTTAGAAAAGTGTGTGTATATTTAATCTTATTAGAAAGAAACATGAAAGAGTAGAGGTGCACAATGTAATAAATTATAACACCCATGGATCGGTTGGATGTAATTTAGTTTATGATACTTCAAGTGACATGTATTCAAGCTCTGCCCACCAGTAATATATTTGGCCGGTTGAGTCACCTTTCACTGCCCTTGACGCCTTTACTGGATGTAAATTTAGCGAGACGCTGAAGCTCGTCCGGATACTTTCTGATATTTATAGCTATGACAATAAAAGTGCCAACAACAAGTATTAGAAAATGCATCACAGTCTCTTGCCTTTGAGAGATGCCATCAACCAGAGTTTTGTCATGCATTATCACCACACAATGACGATTACCACACCGGGGTACAGACACCACTGAGGAAATTGGATGGGTTTCAGTGGTGTTTGCAGGTAAAAGTAATTACACGTTTCACTTTATGCTGTACTTTCAAACACTGACATGATCAATAGAGGAGATTGGTTAGCACTGTGTGAAAGATTCAAAAGGGAAAATGTTCTAGAATGCAAATAAATTGTGACTGAAGTGCTGTTATCACTAAGTTGTTCATCTAAGGCAGCCATTTTGGATTTTGAAGACTGTCTTTACCCGTTTAGTATTCTGATATCTGAGATAATATTTCTTCGTTTTTCAACTTGAAACTTTTGGGTGGAAAGTGTAACATGTAATAAAAATGTATTCTTCAACAAATAGTGCCAATTATTTGTTATATTAATATTGAGGAACTCAATATTTAAAGTTCCTTGAGGTTTTGTTAAGTACTAGACTCTGCTGCAGTCTTTTGCACTTGATGTGAGGACATCATCAAGTCACAAATTGCAGACAAATGCATTTTTAATGGTCCAGATGCTTGTTGAGTCATTCTTTTTGTTAGACTAAACAACTTACGATTGTGACCAGATTAGACTTGTCGCAATTGTAATTTTTCCTCCTCAGAACCAGGAGCAAAAGAAAAATACTATTAAAGCAGCTTGAAGAACTCTAACCGGACAAAGTTGAATATGTGGAAAAAAAGGAACTGGGTAAAAATAGTTCTAAAATCGTATACTCTTGTATCCAAAGTAAAAACCCAAAATCATATTCCTTACAGAACTGAACTGTGCAGTTCACAGTGACTGGATAAGTTAACAAACAGTCCATAAAAATCTACAATTCTGATCTGAATACTGACTTTATGTTCTTCTATAAATAAATAAAATACAGGTTTTCTTTTTTAAGGTGGGCATTTGGAGTTGAATTTTACTTTTTATTTTGAACTGCCTACTATTACGTGCCCTCATAAAATATATATGTAACATATCACAAAACATTACACTGTTTTGTGATATGTTATATGAATGTTTATAACCTGTAAAAAACATTCATACATTTCTATTTTTTGCTTCTACTAAAAATCAAGGTGTGAGTATTTGAGAGAAGCTGAGTTTTTCACTTTGTAATCCATTGTTTTCACAGTAAATGTTTCACTGTGGAAATGTTTTACTGCCTGAACTCTGGAACTCACTGACCTGATCTCTGTAACGTCGACTCTTTGCAACACTTCAAGTCCAAACTCAAAACCCATCTTTACTATGCATTTCAATTCTGTGTTTGTTTTTATGTTAAATTATGTACGGTGACCTTGAGCATCAAGAAACAAGTAAAATGTATTATTATTATTAAGGCTACATTTAGTCAGTACTTTCCCCTACAGCAAAAATAAAAAATTTCTCCAAAGCCAATCAGTACATCAACATGATAGAAGAAAACATGAGTGTGTATTCCCTGTTAGGCTCACCTCTTCTATCATGGAGTCAATAGTTTCAGATAGTTCGGCCTTCTTAGCGTCACTGGCCACCATGTTCCTCAGTCTCAAGCAGTATTCCCTCAGCTGAAGCAAAGCAGGAGACAAAACCAGCTCTGTTCTATTACTAACACAAGTCAATAATAAAAATATAATGCGATTTCAACAGAACACTGAGCTAAATGTGCCAATTGTACTTTATGATTGAGGATGTCGTTCATTCTCCGTGAAGCCTCTGAACTGTGTGACTCTGGGAAGCATTTCTTTGGAATGACGCCGTACTTCTCTAAACAAAAGCAATGAGAAAACATTTGAAGTGAAAAGCAGAAACAATGTGCAGATCCAAGAAAATATTAGCTTTAATTTACTATGATTACGTTTCATGAGAACTAACCAATGAGATTGACCAGCATGTCCCACTGCCCGCCATCATTGGTTGGGTTGGAGAGAAGGAACTGGACCAGACGTCCGTCTACTGGCTCCTTTCTCTGTGCCGTCTCCACGCACGCATGGAGGAAGTAGTAGCAACGCTCGATCTGCAAAAAAACAGCTCTTATGTTTATTTATCTATTTTAAAAGGGATAGTTCGCATTAATTAACCTGATTTTTTCAGTCCGTTATAAAGAGGGGCCACATTTTTTCTACATTTAGCCGTGCTTGTAGAAGCAAAGTCTTTACTGTTATTTTATGCTACCCTGTTGAATCCCAAAGTCTACATACACTGAATAAAAAGACACATTCAACAATTTTTTCTCACCGTCTGCAAACTTCTGCAACTTATGTAGAAAAATAGTTTCAACATTCACCTTTGATGGCAAGAACTCAGCACCCACTCTGTGAGTGTGGGTGGATGTGTTTTATGTTGTTAAACACACATGCACAACGCTTCTCCCATCGCTACGCCTAAAATAAACTGAAGGCTCAAAACTCACAGAACATGCCAAGCTGTGTCTGTTAAAGTGTGGGAGTTGATGCTGTTGGTTTGCAGGTCAGGCAGAGATGAGCAGAAATAATGAGAGCAGCTGCACTTTTGTGCATTCTATCACCTCTAGCACCTGGTCAACGCCTGCCGTTTCTCTCTCCACAACAAGGACAGAAACATCCACACAGAGACTTTTGGAAGGTTTGTGTTTCTGCATTTTCACTTGATGACTAGAGGTAGATTTACTCTGCTGTGACATCTACTGTTTAAAATAAAAACTGCAGCAACTATTGTATTAAAGAAGCAGCAGGGTTATGCCCCAGCCCAGATTTTTGCTTAATAACCATCAAACAGGTAAATATAGCCAAAACAGCATAGAAAAGGTCAAATTTAAGCAAGTGAGTGTTTTGTCAGGTACTGTGTTTAACTTGAATCAGGACATTTTGTTAAGAAAGAACATGGGCCTTGTTAATAATAGTTTTCTTACTGGGTAAGTGTTTACCTGTTATGCTTTCTGTTAAATCAAGAAAAGGTATTAATGCTAAAAAAAAATGTTTTGGTGAACAACAAGAGCAGGTTAGAATTCATTGGATAAATAAGCTGACAAAGAGATGATCATGTGAAATTGTGTTAAATTGTATAATTCATATTTTCTTCAAGTGGGGGGAGAGGAAGGGAGGGAGGGAGGGAGGGAGGGAGGGAGGGAGGGAGGGAGGGATGGATGGATGGATGGATGGATGGAAGAAAGAGGGAGGGAGGGAGGGAGGGAGGGAAGGAAGGAAAAAACAACTCGTCGTCCCAGCCAGGCTGGAAGAATAGATCAGTTGTGTTTTTGGTTATAAAAGAGTTTCTAAATTATTAGTCCTAGGTTTTTGCAATTATTAGACATTTAACTTGTGTAAGTAAATAAAAATCCTCACCATCACATTCTACTCCAGACATGATATTTCTTATTAGCCTTTAGACCAAAAACATCATCACAAAGAGAGGAGATGCTCACTTTGGTAGATTTACTCACAAACAGAAGCAACAAATTTTAAAGATCTACCTTCCTGTTGTTAAATTTACGACTAATATTACTTGCAATGTTATTCCATTTCCCTTCAACAAGTCACAAATTAAAGCTGCATTCCTGACTGGGAACATGTCCCAACATGTGGGAGAAAGAAAAAGCTAGGGGAAAAAATGCAAAGCTTGAAACTTGCGGTGAGAGGTCACTGTGACATCAGTTCAAAACAAAACACACAAAAGAGGGTTTTAGGAACAATGACAAGGTGACAGAGTGCTGCGTAATAACATTGCATCGATTCAAGCAGATCCACAAACAGTATGCTAACAGAAGAAACTGTAGTTACTGCCATGCCGCAAAACACAAAAACCAGGTATCAATAAGCAGACGAATGAGATTGTGCAGAGGACGTTACCTTGTCCCAGAAGAAGAGATAAGACTGACTAAACTCAAACTCCTCTAAATTATGCTTCTTCATGAAGGGAAGTCGTAAGACGTTGAGGCACGAGAAGATCCAACATCTCCCTGTTGTTGAAAGACAGCAATAAACCAGTTAGTGAAGGCATGACACAAAACTGTCACTCAACATATTCCTAAATAAATTCAAGAATGGACCTAGACTGGGTCATTTTAACACATGGATTTCTACTGAAAATCAAATTACACAAAAGTGTAATCTCTCCAAGCAAATGATTGGAAAGGCATGCATCTTCATTGACCCAAAGTTACGTACACATTGTGATTTTTTATCTGTTCTCTGTAGGGTTGACAGGTAATGTATGTGTCATACCTGAGTTCTTTTGGTTGGTGATAGGTTTGCCTTCTGTGGGAATAGAGTGCTGAAAGATGTGCACAGTATCCTGGACAGTCTGTCGGTGCAAACAAACCTCCAAAGGGTCGATGCAGGTGGAAACATTCTGGGCCAACAGATAACGTGGTTCGGATCGCAGGCGTTTTGTAAAGGCAGTCACCTTTTCTGGACTCAAACCTTTAGAGAACCCAAGAGGGAGATGAAAGTAAAGAATTGTACTCAACAAAACAAGTTGCTCAACTTCAATCAGAGTCAGGTGGCTTTTCTTTTTCTTTTGTAACTCTCATGACTCATCGTCACACAGTAGGTTTAACGGATGTTTACTTCCCATTAGAGTTTCGACTCAACAGCACTCACTCACTACGACATTAAAATCATTCCTGGAAAACACCGGATCAATAGTTGTAAGCCAACACCTCATCTTTTCTTGAATACTTCAACCATCTGGTGCTGCTCTTTTTCCACCCTCCAAACAGAGTCAACAACAAACAATTGCCTGTCTGGGATAATAAATGCTGTTAGAAGAACAGCTCAGCTCTAATGAGGGAATACAGGCCCAGTTGGAGCAAACGCAGACAAAACTCAAGAATGTTTCCATATTGTCGACTAGAACTGGAGGCCTTTAGCTCCATAGGGCAGACCAGACCAGACCAGGCCTTGAACACTTCTCTGGTTCCATCTGTAAGAAGAACACACTGGAAGCTTGTCCGGTCCCGCTGATTGGGGGACCAACGGGTACACACAACACACACGCACACTGACAGAACCAAAGTGGCACCAGTTGGCGGTTTGTAATTCAGTCAAATAATAGTGTAGAGCAATTAAACATTGAGCAGGACATTGCCTAGTCATGCATGCTGCGGATGGTTCGACGCTTCTGCATCAGCTGCTGAAAGGCAGAGACTGGCATAATGTCAAACTTCATCAACTTACATTCACAACCTATCAAAATAAACACAAACCAAAGGCAGAAAATATTTTCAGATGGTGCTTTGCCAGGAGGCCAATATTATATTGGTTCCCTTATGGGGAAATATGCACTGATCCTGATTAAAGCTGACAATGTAGAAAAATAGTAAGGGATGCCAGTGTCAGTTTATAGCAAACATAGCTTAAAGTGACAGCAGTGTTTATATATATATATATATATATATATATATATATATATAAGGTTGAAGCTGAAGCTATGAGATGAAATCTAATAGTCACCAGGTTAGTAGGCTGGTAAAGTTGGTTAGCCTATTATAACACATGAAGGCATGAATGGCGAGAGCTGACAGCACAGAGGTTTTTCTATGGATTGGGGCCAAGCCCTGGCAGCCAGGAGTGACTTGCAAATTCACACATCAGAGGTTTTACAGCTGGCTTTGCATTGGCTAAGCACTTTACGATGCCCGTCGCGGCACTACGAGCAAAGGGCAGATCAACAGTTGAAAGGAAGCCGGAAAACGGAGATCAAAATGTGTTTTAAAGAAGGCATGTTGTCCCATTTCGCAAATCGACAAATAATTCAGTATAAATTTAGCACGAACTTCTAAATACGCCATCTAAACACTCGGATCCAAGTCAAAAACACAAAACATTAGCCTATAAATACAAAGAGTAGTAAAACCAGAGAGAGGGAGCACATCTCAACTATTTCGGAAAGCTATAACATTTAAAAATCATTCAGAAAACATCAGTTAGCACATTCTCCTCTAAATGAAATTAATCTGAAGTTTAAAGAGTTTGACAGGTCCATTTTGGACTAGCTGGCTAGGCAGGACGTATTACATTTTCTATAGCTGACAACTTATATTCCTTACTATCTGCTTATAACTGCGGTCTCTATGTCTGTCCCACGCATAGTGCTTGTTTCCATAAGCTGCCAACTTTGCAGGCTGAACACGGTAGTCTTGCTAGCTCACCACCCCGGCATGCTGCTAGCGCACTGAATGCTAACCTAGCATGTTAGCTCGATCACTTGTCAACCCTTAAGATGCTGGAGAGCGTTTGTTTTAGCTGGTCGGCGATATAAAACCAACATGGCTGAAAGGGGACACAGCCACGCTCAACCTACCGGCGTCCATATTTCTGAGGAGCTTGAGGAGCTTAGACTGTAGTCCCAAAAAAGTCGCCGGCTCTTTGTTTATCTCATTCACCGACAGCGAGTCAGTGTGTGCAAGGGGTGCGCTCGTTTCTGTGCTCTGGTTCGATCTTTGACGTGGCGTTTGGGCGGAGTTAAAGAATCAAAATTATATCCATCGAAACTTCCCGGTGTGATATGTCACCCTTTAGTTTTTTATTTAACACATTAAGAACCTTTCTGGTTTATGTTTTTTTTTTTTTTGTCACAGTAATAAAATAGGTTTTAATCTAAATGTTCAGCTTCTGTGAGCTACACCTTGTTCCGCTGTATCCCATCAATCAGAAAGCTTTAGGTTTGCATTTGTGGTTCACATACACGGCAGTCTTTTTCGCTTTCTCTCTTTTTTACTGCATAGTCCTATGGGAGTGAATGAAATGAGCATGGGGTGAAATTAGCGCTGCCAAAATGTGACACAGTAAAAGCGCTTGAAACGTTTGTGTTACTGTGATAAATACAACAGAAATACTGTTTTAATTTCTATTTCTGACTATCAGTACTTAACAATTATACTTAATATAATTGTCTATATAGGCATCTGCATATAAGACAATTAGACAGCAATTTATATACAAATAGACTAACAATTACATTTGAACACATCAAAAATCATTGTTCCCCAATCCCCAGCAAAAATATACTAATCCTTTCAATATTTTTTAAAGTATTAGACCTTTGGCTCAGAAATCAATTTCTTCACAAATATTATATGTAAAGTAGAACCTAGAGGGGGTCTTTATTTCTAGCAGAAACAAATTTTTAAGTCCAATGTGACGCTTACAAAATCCCGCCATCAAACTGAAACAAAACCTGACACTATTACTTGTTATAGAAAAACTAAATGTCTTCAGTCAGAGGTTTCTCCAGAGCCGCTGTAATACAGACTCCAACAGAAGATCCTTCCTGCCTAGAGTCATCTGCATCTGCAACAACGTTTTGACGAAAATTGAATGAGTTATAACATTTAATTTCACTTCTGGGATTGATGAAGTACTTTAAAACTGAACTGAAATGAGCTGAATTAAATATAAGAGGGCATAGTCACAGCCAGCAGAAGGTAGAACTGAAATTTATTGGTTTTCAAAATGACTAAGTACAAAAACACCCAAGAGTTTTATAAAAAGTTTCCAAAGGAACACAAATTGTGTACAGTATAGACTTAAACTATCTCTGCAAATACAAGTTTGAAAGTTATGACAGACTTCAGATTATAGGTATTCCTATAGGACTAGACTAATAATACCCTAAATATAGCACCACAACTACACTCGGAAGAACATGGGTACTATTTTAACCTTTACCTGCAGTTTCTCCACATATTCATCTGTGTTATGGTCTTCATTAGGCTGTCATTCACTATTGTTCACTACCAAATCTCTTAGAATATAGCTGGATTTCCACTGAGATTAAAATGATAGAGATTAATATTACTTACCAATTAGTTGACTTCTAAAGCATTTGGGAGCACTTCATTTTATTTAAGGGAATCAGAGTAGAACGAATGTGTCATAGTTTCAGAATTAAATTTATAAAAATGGATTACTAAAGTATTAATTTCTCAGAAAGTCACTCACAGTTATGTGCTGCTTTATGTTGATCTATTGCTTGACATCCTAACAAATTAAATTGATGTTGTGAAATTTAAGAACAATGAAGACTTTAGTAAGACAAGATGTTTAAGAAATCCAAGAAACTTTCACCTTTTTTGAATCCAAAAATTAATAATGATCTGCATGGAGTTATTATATGTTAAAGCTCAAGTTGCTTTCATAAATCAACCATCTGTTAATATGTTTTTTTTAAATGTCAAAAACAAATCAACTCAAATAAGCCACAAGAGCTTCAGTAAATACAAAGCAGAACAAATGAGTTTCTGAGGTCTTTCATAAGACTGGAGTTTACACTTCCTCGAAATGAGCCCCGATTCCTGCTTGAAAGTCAGTATTCCTGCTCTCAAAGTCAATGCTTTCCTGTAACTCAAATCCTAACGTGTGTTTGTGTTCAGAAAAGTGTGAAGGGGCTGGATTAGTGGGTCACTTCCTTCCTCTGACTCCCCCTAGAGAAAAAAAAAAAAAGCAGCAAGGAAAGCGAAAACCGAAAATGATCCCTGACAGTCACAGAAAGAGGAAAGGCTAAGAGAAAGGCTGAACATGGTTTGAGTAAACAGGTTATGTTAAGTTAAAAGAGTGCTCGACTGTCAGATTATTTCAGTGAGCCATAACATGGAGACTTGATCTTTACAAGGGAACTGAGATTTTGCGCTTACTGAACAACAGCATTGTTTTTTTTTTTTTTAACCAGACATGTATGTGTTTATCTTGCGTGTGATCAGCTGCCTGTGTATCTTTCAGGGAGGTAAGAACATGATTCACCTTAGCCTCGTCTGAAAACTTGCATGGTGTCTTGTCACATTTCAAGTTACGTTTTGTATTTGGTTAGATTTTGTTGAGGAAGCTCCAAGAAATAAAACTGCAATTTTCCAAAGTAATGGTTGGCCATTTTTGTAGTTGTATAATTTGACTCGGATGAATACATACTGTTCATAAAGCCATGATAAGTCAAAGTAACGTTTTACTCTTATGTTTCTTGTACTTGATCTTTTTCCATTTTATTTTAACAACTTAGGTGTTCTCATTTGAAATTTAAAAAATCAGACTTTTTGAGGTTATTTTTCATTAAATGATTAATTCATTTTAAGGCTTTTTTGTGGTTTAAGGAATATTAAACATATAGAAACCAAGTGTATGAGTAAAGTGAATGACTGATGTCAATTTAGCTTTTTCAAACAAAATGCTGTTTATTAATCTAACTGAATGCTCTGTCATGTAGGTGTTTTTTCTGAAGAATGCAGTCAGGGTGTATTCGGAAAACGTGAGACATTGTTCGTGCCAGCAGGGGGCAGTTTGTCTCTGTCCTGTGTGGTTCAACACTGTGGACGTAACTGGACAGGCAACTGGAAAAGGAAAAATAGCACAACTTCAATCACTGTTGAAAACAGCGCAAGGCACAGTTTCACCATTGCCCCAGTCAGTGCCAATCAAAGCAAACCACATTTAAAGATTTTGAGTGTTAGACAGTCAGATGAAGGGTTTTACACATGCAACGTGAAATGGAGTGATGGAAGCCATGATGTAAGCCATTGGATGCAAGTGAATGTCACAAAAGGTATATACTCATTTACATGTGCTAAGCAAACATGGATCATGCATATTTTAGACATTAGTGTTTGTGCATTGTTGTTCTTCTCTGTCATCCCCAACATGCAGGTGTTGCCTTGGAGAGAAAACTCTTACACAGGATTCTGGTCTGCACTGGCGCTTTTCTTTGTCTTCCTGTCATTTTGGGATTGGCTCGCTGCCTGAGTTCAGAGGTCAAGCAACAGCCACATCCCAGGATAGAGGTCTTACTTGCAGATGGACATGAAGATAGATCACATCAGCCTCCACAACCTCCACCCCGACGCCCGGTACCAAAGAAACGCACTGCTCCTCCCCACAAAGGTATCTAACAATTTTTACTTCAGGAGTCTAAAGCATAGAGGTAAGAAATTAACATAAATGTAACGTTAATATTGTCAGCATTAAACCTTTATTTTGATTGAACATTTTCAGCTCCCTCACCATCCCAGCAAAAGCCAGAGGTAGGGGAAAGTATTGCCTTTTTAATGTGCAGTGCCACAAGTCTGTCTGCAGTCTATTTGATCTTGTAGAAGTTTCACATAGTTTTATTTCATCCTATATGTCACAGTTATTGTACGCAGACATTTCTCAAGATGCCCTGAGGAATCAAAAGACTCCGAGAGAGCCAGTTCAACCCATTGTCTACTCATCTGTCAGGTTTTCCTGACTGCAGAAAACAGAAGATGGAAATATGGAGCAGTCGGGTCCAAAGGTTTGTGGTATATGGTTAGATGAAGGCCCATTTATCTGGGCCTTCATTGAGTTTTTTTTCAGTTCTTGTTCTGTAGTGGAATGATGATATTGGACAGAACTTCATTGATTCAGTGTCTTTGAGCCATCATCAAGGTCCTAGCATTATTCTGGTTGGATGCAAAGCTTTCCATTATAGGTGATAACTTGTTTAAATGAGATGGTTTTCTTGCACTAACCCACATTTTTATCATATCATAAAGGGTATTCAAGAAGCTCAGTGTCAGCCTACTTTGTACATTACAAAAGCAGTTTGGTTGGGTGTTTAGGATTACTGTCCTATCATAACTAATGTGCACAGGTTTCAACTGTCTACCAGTTGATTTGAGGTAAAGTTAAATAACCTCAAGGTAGTTCTTAATTTGTATTAATTCCATTCAGCTAAGTTTTATTTATAGAGTACCAATTCACACCAAATGAATCATCTGGAGGCATTTTTATTAAAAATAAACATTTACTTTATTCTAGTGATCAAGCAGTACATTAAGCTCAGTTAATTATTCTAAGTAGTTTAAAAAGTTTCGATCTAAGGAAACCGAGCAGATTGCATTGAGTCATCAATTCAAAATGTTCACTCCTTCTGGAGGAGCTTTCATTGAGTCGTTGACTTTACAGCAATCCCTCCTACAGAGCATGCATGTAGTGACAGCGGAGAGAAAAAAAAAACTCCCTTTAACAGGACGAGACCTCCAGCAGAATCTGGATCAGTACAAGCAGCCATTGACCTCGACCGACTGGGGGTTCAAAAGAGCAGAATGCACAAGAAGAAACAAATGAAATGATGTCGGATTATTTTTTACATTCATTATTTCATCAGCTTTTTACAATCTACAATGTAAGAAAAACGGATAGGCTTAAAGCCCCCACTATGACTGACCTGAATGTTTATCTTGGCATTATGTTCAAATATTCAGTGTGTGTTGATGTTAAACTTGTTTTTCTGTGAATAGTGACACTGGTGTCTTTATGGTAAAGCATTGGTTATTCCTAAGTTGTTATTGAACATCCTAACCAATTGATTTTCATCTGAGGGTGAAAGTTTGAGTTTGATCTACTTCCAAAAATTAATAAAATGTATTTTATAAATTATGTGTATTGTGTGGACACCTTGCAAAAATAACCAAAAAAACACATATGGCACAAAATACAACATTTTATTGTAGAATAAATTCTCAGTGGCACATTACATAACCAAATATACATATACGTTATTTAGACATCTCTTAAATTAATATATTTTCATTTTATAATTTTACTTTAATTAATTAGCATATTCTGCAGTGATTTGTTTGTACATGACATCAATGCAAAAGAAGTTAATATAATAAATTAAGCATGTCAACAGAGAAAAAGGCTGCAGGACATTTTTGGGCAATACCGCTACAAACAAAATGATAAACACAACTTCCTGTTTCTTCTGTCCCTATTCTCCTTACACGAGGTAATTGGTGAACTATCCCATTTCAAAATTATGTGCTAGTTTAGGTATATTAAAACGTACATTTCAAGTAACTTCATCCAGAGCAACTTCCCAAGACGTTAAAAATCAATAAACGAGGACATTTGCAATGTGTGTGAACTTTGAAACTTCAGTTTGCTAAGCCATCTTCAACTTCACCAATAGTTTCCTGTGCAGTAAAACACGATATTCATTCAAACGCTTTCTAGTTTGGTCACACTAAAAACACAGAAGTCAATGTTGAAGTCTAATGCTAATGTTAATATGTTGATAGCTAGCTGACAATCACAGAAGATTCATGGCCCCGTTGTGCTTGAGAGAAACTATCTCTGCAACTTAAGGGTTTGAAACCACAGCTACCATGGTATTAAACCCAAATGACAAGACTGTAATTCACATTAAAAGTAATTTCTATAAAAGGTGGTTCAAAGGCCTGGTGGAGCATATTTTTCAAGTCGTCTTCATCAATTACCTCACTGGCAAACTTCCCTGGTAAAAATAAAAAACACAAGCACCACAGAGCATGTGTGCTGATACACAGAGCTAGCAAGCTTCAATGGGAGGTACACAGAGGTCAAATGTTTTTTAGTAAGTGCAATGTCTTTTTGTCCCCTTCAGAAAATGTGGGTGTAGTTTGGCTTCTCACAAGCTGTGCTGTAACCAGATCCAGAAACTTCTCATTCTCTCACACGGTGAGAGATTGAACGCACAAGCAGAGAAAAAGGGCTTTGGAGAGATTGTAAGGCGCAGCTTGGGCTAAAATAAGCTTGTGGCTAAAATATGCTGGCAGTGTCTCCTACTGTGTCTAACAAGGGTGTCGTGGGTCACCCCTACAGATATAGAAATGTTTTGCTGGGAGACATCTTTAGAGTGCTGTGGACACAATGCAACGGGTACCAAGGTACAAAAGCGTCTCCAAAATCATAGTTGTTTTCTAAAAAAGCGTTAATATTCATAACGAAGAAGTTCAGGCTCCACAATTCCACAAGGCTTTGCTACTGTAAGTAGACTACACATTAGGTCTTTGTGAATGTGGGAGAGTCTCTGCTCACTGTTTCTTTTCTCAAAGCAAAAGAGGAACTGCTTGCAGACGTACCATTGAAGGGTAAAGATAAAAGGAACATCCTGCAGTCTGTCGTCGGTTCCACAGAGAGCTCAACAGTTGGCTGGATGAGGACTAACAGTTCGGCCATAAACTTGTACACTTGTATGAAAGATGACGTCTAAGAAAAAGCAGAGGCGCAGTCTACAGCCCGCCCTACACTCACAGTTTTACAGCCATGCCAAGACCTTCAAGTGATAGGAACAACAAGAGTTATGCTGCAGCTAGATTCAAGCAGCTAAAAGTTGCTTTAAAGACAGTGAATGTGTATGAGCTGCTTTTCTTCACTTACACTCACAGTTATATCAGTATGTCTATAATGTGCAGGATCTCCTGTGCAGCTCTAGTTAGATTAGCCTTTTGCTTATGGTTATAAGAAAAGGCTGTACAAATGTTTTATTTTTCTGGTGATGTTGTGATTTAGTCAGCTTCCTCAGAGTCACACTGCTTCTTCACTGAGGAAGTCTGCTGCTTTTTCCTTCCACAAATCTACTCAGACTGAAAGAGAGAAAGGAGAGAAAAATCACTTAAAATAGCAGCTTCTTCCATGCTGGTTTGTTATATTTTTCTATTTTGCTTTTGTTATTGAACATTTTCTGTTATGAAAATCTCATAATACACTCCAAACACTTGCTGATAAACACAATTGCTATCATTTGGGACCAATTTGAGACTTACAGCCGTGGATGAGTGGCTCATTTTGTCAAAGCGGAACTTCAAACTTGATCTGGGTGATGTTTTCCCTTTTCCATCTGCAGAATATAAGCATAAACAAAAACAGGCAAAACCATTTCTTTTCAACCAGTTCTCCTCTCACTAGATCAAATTTACAATTTACCTGTTGGACTACGGCACATGATGACAGGCGTACCCGATCCCTGGCTGTCGATGCTCAGGGAGGGACTGAAGGCAGAGGTGGATGTGATGGACGGATGACTGACCTATAAGGAAGAAGCAAACACATCATAATGTTGTAAAGGAAAAGGCACTGAACAATAGTGACTGAAAAAAATCAATTACCGTATTTAAACTTTGCCTATTCTGAAGGCAACGCATGGGTATGATAGCAACTAATAATTCATATTCTAACGTGTTTAACTTTACAGAAAAATGGAGAAAAAGGAGCATCTAAAGTGGGACTTGAAACATAAAAAAATCACATAATTCAACATATGTATCATTACACATATGCAACCCTTTAAAAAAAAAAAGCTAGATTCATATTTGCTAAAGTGCTGATAAAATCTTTTAAACGTGATCCAGACAAGATAAATATCTTAATGTTCTAACCAAATGTAGCAAAGGAAATTTGTCCTGTGCATTAAAAAGCTTGGACCTGCGCCTCCTTCAATGCAATTTGTAATACTTGGTGTCTTAAATTACTCTGACAATTCTAACCTCACAAGGTGCCATTTTCAAGCAGCATGTCTCACATAAAATTACTGCAACAATGACAAGAGGTGTCATCTGAACCATGGAAGATGAGAAGATTTGCATTAATTCTAGTTATAAGCTGACATTTAATTCCCACTATTATGCACTTCTGAGCAATTATGGATTTTTTCCATCTTTAAAAGCTTTTTCACCTCTCTTAGCCTCCTGATTTGTTACAAATGTGTATTTTTCATTTTAAAATTTTCCAATTTCATTTTATATTAATTCCCAGAGTTTTCCACGCCAACCCTGGATGAAATAAATGTTCTACCCACTGTCTCCAGCTCCTCCAGAGCTTCTGTTTCCCCCGTGGTGCTGCTGAAGCTGCTGGTGCTAGACGAAGAGCGAGAGATGTTGGGCCTGCAGCTGCTGCCCTCCTTGTGCTTAATGAAAGGCCTGTTGATGGACGAGCAACAGAGGACCAAGCATGTGGTTAAGATAACGCTCTTTAAATTTGCCATAGTTAACCCTAGAACACGATTGTATTTTTATATATTTTCAAAAGAAAATCAAGTTTTAGCTTCCAGGTGACCTTTCTTTGTTGGGGCAGATCTCAGGTGAGCTGGGATTGGATGATGTCTCTGACCTCACTTCTTGGGAATGCGGGCAGATCTCTGCTGGTTTATGATCACTGCAGACAAACAATCACACAGCTTGAACCTTTCCACATGTTGTCACAATGCCACCACAAAATGTATGAATGCTTATGCTTATGTTTTTTTTCAAAGAATTTATGTAATTGCCCAGCAGAAATTGTGCATAATTGGGAAGGAGAAGGCAACAGAGAGACATGTTTTTGGAATGTAATTGAACACAATTTCAAAAACAGACCTGCATTTGTATGCAACCCCTATACAACAATTTTACGATTTTTCATTGGCAAAAAAAGAAGAAGAAAAAACAGGAAATGGAGAGATTAAAAATGTAGAGAACTGACCTGCGTGTGTGTTTGTCTGATGGAGCGTCTGTGCTGGAGTGGAGACGTGGGAAGAGGCCTGAGCGTCGTTTCACTGGGCTTTTTAAAGGAGATTTGGCTGACAGGACGGGAGGCTGGAGATCACAGATGATAAAGTAAGACCTTACTTCAAAAAAAGAAAAAAAGAAAGCTTCACCACCACTCTAAATAAAAATGCTGTAAAGGCCTAATTTGATCAAGCTAACTGACTGTAGGTGATCCAGCAACAGAACTAATATCTAATGAATCGTTACATGGAAACTCTAACACAATCACAGTCTGGCAATCAAATTTCTGCAGGTTTTCACAAGGAAGCTAACAAAGAAAGCTCTGTTAGTCACAGAGTAACAGTTAAATCTCGTTCTTCTCTCTCTCTCTCAGTCTTTATTATTAGTTCACTTACAGTGAAGGTGCTCTTTGTGCATTCACTGCTGCTTTGTGGCAATCCCCCGCCACTGAGGCTGGCAGGGACCCCACCTGCCACCCCGGGGCTCCGGTGACGATGAGAACCCACCACGGTCTCCATGGAGTGGCTCCTGACGCGCATGGCCCGCTGATGTGCGAACAAGGAAGCAAACAAGGAGTGGATCAGAGAAGAGTAGTGAGGAACAAACTGATGCAGATTGGTAGACAAAAGGTTGTTTCAAGGGAACGACGTG
This sequence comes from Brachyrhaphis roseni, assembly GCA_903066815.1. Classification (NCBI taxonomy): domain Eukaryota; kingdom Metazoa; phylum Chordata; class Actinopteri; order Cyprinodontiformes; family Poeciliidae; genus Brachyrhaphis; species Brachyrhaphis roseni. The sequence continues at coordinate 49,973 of CAEFZY010075800.1, forward strand.
GAGGGACAGAATGAGAAGTGAAAAACTCAAAAAGTTTTATTTATCATTAAAAAAAATTATATATGTATTTGCAAATTATGTCCACCAGAGGGCAGCATTCTCAATGGAAGATGTAATGAGCGGCATAGTGGAAATGTGGGTTTCACTTTTTTGTTGATTTCATATTTTCATATCTAGACCTGAAATTTTCAGAAATATTAACATAAGAACATCAAAACCTCATATTCTTAGAAAGCATAAACACTACAACTCAAACAATACAACAATCTTTTTTATTGTTAAATTATATTCTTCTCATTCATTTACAGTAATACAGACAGGTGATAAACTGCCAGAGCAACGAGAGCAATGAGAATAGCCCCTCCTGGGACTGTCTGCCCAAACTGCAAAGCAGCAGATATCCACAATCCCTGCAAAAAAGTAAGAGAGTCAAATCATCACCATGTTCACACATTTTATCATCGCTACATCTAACTGGTCCCATCAACCTCAGCTAATCTACACATGTGAACAAAAGAAAATGGACTCAAAAATGGGTAGAGAGTGGAAAGAGAAAGAAAAATACAAGCATGAACACTTCGGGGTGTTACATTCACACTCGGATGTAAGTGCGTCTTCTCAGCCGCGACTGCACATTCTGTATATAGAGTTTAAGTCTTTGAGGACTGTGAAAAAGAGGCATCCATTGTGATAACAGTGGTTTTGCACCTTAAGCCATCTTGCAGACCTGTGACATTTATCTGACCTGGCAGTGTAATGGATGGTGATCAAATAAAGGTCACAGAGCTGAGAAAAGATTGCCTGATGTACTTTTGTCTGGGTTTTATGTTCACCTTGAACGATTCGAGCAGACCCCCATGTCCGCCGTTCTCCAGCTTATCCTCCTCCCCCATCTGCCCGAGTCCCAGCACTGCCTGGCTCTGTCTGTGCAGCTCGTCATGCAGGTTGTCCAGCAGGGCGGCTCGTGTGCGTCCCTGCAGTGAGTTCAGCCGCACACAAAGGCTGTTTAGGAAAAGGGTCTGCAGCTGCTGGATGAAGCTGAAAAGTAATTGAAGGCTGGGCTGTGGGGTTGGAGTGTGTGGCGTGCGTCACCTCCAGTTTGGCAAATTTGTCAGATTTGTAGCAGGCGTTCTCGGCATTGATCAGCTTTGTTAGCAGGAATTCTCGGAACTCAGGACCCTGATTGTGAAGATGCGGGAAAAAAAAAAAAGATGAGGTAATAAAAAAAAAAAGTATTGGTTTTTATCAAGTTTCTCAATCTTATAATTTTCTTAAATGCAATGTCATTTTAGTGAGAATAGTAGGAGGTACAACTAGTCTTTACACAAAGCAAGCAACAAATTTAAATCAAACTAAATTACCATTTAGATGAAAAAAAGTCACCATAAACATTTAATCTGTTTTACAATTCAGTTGGAATGACAGCAATAGATATATGCAAACACCAAATAGGTAAACTATACACACTCCACAATACATAACACAAAACAGAAGAACATGCATAAAAACATTTTTTGGTATTGACTAATTTTAAGAGTACAATTTCATAGCTTATTCTCCTTGAATCAAATATAAAATATTTACAGTTTTGGAACATATTTCTAGTAGCTAAATAAATCCATCCTCACATACAGAAATGTCTGGTTATTTTTGGAGAACACTGGAATTTGCTCTGTTTTTCATACATACATGAACTATAGCTGTGTATTAATCCACATAATTACATTGTAGCATAAAATATGTAAGTTTTCAGTTTTATTTGATTGATTTCTATTCTAAATGCCCATCATTCTGTCAAGCTGCTAACTTGATTTATCCAGCAGAAATGCCTCCTGATTCATCACAGTGAGGTCACTCTCAGCCTGTTGTGGGTAATGAACCGAGTACTCCAGTCCGTCCACAGAAATGGCTCTACTCTGACAGCGACCATGAAGGCCTACAGAGCTGCTGGCTAGTATTCTCTTTTTATTATTATGTTTTCTGGTTTCCAGACAGAGCACTTTACTGGCACCCTAAAGGTTGGAAATACTGAGGAACGCATGACAGACAAGCAAGACAAAATGTCTGAAGCAACTAATATTTATAACTTGCTGCATGTCTTAAGGTGAAAATACTAAATACTGTTAAATAGCTGGTTAATTTATTGCACAAATAAAGTTCAGCTCTTTCCCTCACCTTCTTGAAGACGGCCGGGTTTGGGAGCGGAGGCCCAAAAGGAGGAACGTCTTCTCTTGCTGTAACAGACACCTAATGACACAAAGTCACAACGGTCACTCAGGCAAGCATAGCATTGCATCATTGACTTATAACAGAATACAAAATATGATCCTGGAAAAGAAAACTAAGCACACTCTAGTCTCTTCTAGAAGATTTAAGATGAAAAATAGCAACCAGGTGCTTTGGTTTTGATAAACAAAGCACCTGGTCTTCAGCAAGCTCAACAAACTCCATGGAGCATACAAGTGTTAGCACTACACCAGGAAGGAAAGACATAAGGAACAACCTTACAGCAATTGTGGCTAATAAGGGTTAATGGTTGCCTACTCTATAGCAGACAGTCTGTGCTGTAGGCAAGTTAAATGTCAGCTTTTATCTCAATGAGAAAAAAGATCAAGGTGTCTTCTCTCTAACAAAAATATTAAAGAACGACTCCTGGTTTCAAAGTGGAACTGCAAAATGCTTGGAAACAAAATCATTTGCACACACGGGATCACATTATATTTAGCCATAATGTACACCCCACATAAGGCACATTACCACAAACACTTTAGAATAAGTGCCAAGCACAGTAGTGGAGGGGTGATGGTTTGGACTTTCTTTGCAACCAGGCAGATTACCGACACTGAGTTCCCTGTAAACTCAAGTTGTAATGCTGTTTTACAAGTGGGTGGTGTTTATTTAAATTTGTTTGACTGGAGAAATGTTTAATGAGCTTCACCCTTCTGTTGTTTGATTAACAGGCTCGTAATGTGACTCAACCATCTCTCCAGGGATTCTGGTGAACGCGTTTCGGGTTGCTCAGAATGACTCTTCTTAATGATGTGTTCACTTCTGATTCTAAAGAAGACAAAGTTAGGGTTGGCACATTTGTCTTTTTTAAGTTTACATACCGGCAATTAAAGCTAAAATTAATAAGTGATGTTCAGCTCTATGCTGCATCTTCTAATTAGATGCCTGTTAGATGAGGGTTTGCTGTAAAGTCAACGCTAACTGAAACTTGGCTAACACTGGGTCCCAGGCAAACAAGTGAACTGAGTGAACAATGCTGTAAAGAAGAAGCAATTCAATCACGAGTGTAAGAAACTGAAAAAGTCAGACAAAACACCACTATTGAAAGTAGTTACAGCTAAATTTGGTTCTACAAACTCTTGAATAATATGTGTCTTTTTTCTGAGATGGTACTGTTCTCCATGCTATATGTAAACCAGCCTATTATAGTCTATTAGCTCTCTGCTATACTGATTTCCACTGAAAGGTAAGCATCGTACCTTATAGGTGGTGTGATCTGTACAGGGGTTCTCGACCTGCACCAGAACATAGGCGTGCAGGAAGTTGGAGGCGATCATGTCTGGAACAAACGGTGTGGACTCTTCCTGGAAGACCGCGGCCACAATATCATTTCCAATGTGTCTTTTCCTTTGGAGCTGTGGAGGAAAAAGCCAGCAGAAAGTCGCTGTTTGCCCCTCTTTGTAATTAGGAAGACTTCTCAGGAAGTTAAATTTTTCCATCTGTTTTAGTTTTTTATTAGAACAAGCAATTATATTGACAGTAACCAGACCTGACCAGTTTGCTCCTGACTCAAAACATCTATACTTAGCTGTTAAATCCGCTAAGTAGCCAGAATTAAAGCCAGTTTTCCAGCCTGGTACCTGCTGCACATCGCCCTCGGTGAAGGGAAGCTTAGTTGATACATGGAACATAATCTCTCTGTGTCTGAAGACAGTGTAGACGGATTCAGATCCCGTCTGTCCATGAGACACGTCCAGTCCGCCGCGGAACCTGGAACATCATCAAAACCAATGTTTTACATTGTACCCAATGTCCAGCCATGACTCTATCTTCATAAATTTTGTCCTTAAAGGGATCATTCAAGGTTTTTGAAGTCATTTAAAGTAGTTAATCATTTTGCATAAATCCAGAAAGCCCCAGAGCAGCATAGACAAATATGGACATCGTCCACTTCATACAGCTCACAGGGGCTTATGTAAAAGCTATTTTATGAACTTTGAAACTGGCATCACATTTACATGTGATTTACACTGAAAATGAACAGAAGATATTTAGTGACAAAAATGTTTTTCCTCTTTCAAACATGTAAAGTTAACTTAATTAGATCAAATATTTAAAAGAAAGGCAAGAGATTTCATATGAAATAAAAAAAAACAGCAATTAGTTCTACCTCCAGATTTCTCTCTTTTTTTTTTTTTTTTTTTACACTTTTTTCCATTTGTATCAGGTGGTCACTCTGAATGACAGCTGTTTTTTTTTCAGGTTTTGTAACCCAACGGGACCGTTTCAAACACGACAGAGTTGTTTCAGTGCCAAAGATCTCCGCTCTGGTCTCTGCCCCTCTCAAGTTAATCATTATTTTCTGCCTGCGGCACAAACTAATCTGGATTCATAGTAAATGAGAGAGTTATCTACTGCAGGTGAGATTTTAACTGTTTGCAACATTTCAGCAGAACCCTACTTCAAAAATACTGAACGTTTCCTTTTAATGAGCTGTCGGAAGTGACTGTTTAATATGCCGGCCTTTTTTCTCCCTAACCCTGAAGCTTTAAAATGGAAAGTGTGAGAGTATACTAAAGCACAGGAAGAAAATAATTTAAAAAAGGATCCAAAGCTCTGATTACATGTCCATGTGGCACTTTTCTCCTCAGATCTGTTTCACTAAGCACTTTTGCCCGTTTGCATGCTGAGTCTGAAGCAGCAGGACAAGGTTACAGTAATTAAACCCCACTCTCAACTTCCTTTAAAATGCACTCCTGTATTTTTCCTTTCAATCCCCATTTGGCCTTTTCTCTTTCTCCTGGTTATTTGTTATAATCGTGTCAGATTTCTTTTTCTCCTCCTGTTGAATTGCACTGTTTTCCAGCCCTTACCCTTTAAAATCCTGGAGCTCAATGTTGTCTCCTAAGATGCTCAGGAACTCCTTGAAAGCGGGCGTCTCCTCATTGTTTCCAAATAACTCTTCCTCTGATGTCTGAGTGGATTTCACACCAAACAGAAGGAGAAAGGACATGTAGCCTTTTATATTTAGACAGTTGAGTGGTGAATGGCTATATAAGGAAAACTTGCTCACCTGTCCAAATTTCTGGTAGATGACTCCGAATTTGAACGTGTTGTTCACCTCATGTTCGTCATACGCCACTATCAGCTGGGATCCCTGTACAAGGATTAATGTATGGTTTTTCTCTCAACTTATTATACAATCTTTGCTTGTCAAACCCATTAGGAAAACATGTTTTCTTCTGCTCCAATGGGCATCTTTATCGGGACCGTATTACATAAGGGGCAATATGTGACAAAATGTAGTGGCCCCCAGTGACGGCGGTGGTCCTAAAGCCTTATCTGTTGCATACGGAGACACAGATGGCTTATTTTCCTCCCCTTAGGCACAGGCTGAAAGCGCACTCCATCACTAGGCGCACAGTAGGAGCAGCAAATTCATCACATCAAGCTTAGAAAGTTGTTCTATGATCAGTTGTGACTTTAACAGGAAAGATGCAGCGGAGGAAGATTACTTTCAGTTGTGAAACGTGTAACAGAGCAGGATATATTTTTGGTAAAGCAGTCAGAAAGTACTGACTCTGACTGCTTTCTTAAAAAGGGTGGGTGTGGATAGGGAAACAAGCTGGCAGACATAATTAAAGATAATAATGCATCATACAAACATTTACATAAAAAGCCTGCAGACATGTCAAGAAATTATTTAAAACATTTAAAATTGGACAAGCGTTTAATGGAGGTGAAAGCTGCGATCAGGAAGAGGTCACAACGTGGGAGCTGAGTGTAAACTCACCCGAGGGTAGAGAACTGGGCTGAACCTCAGTCCTGTGGCATCGTCACACAGCAGCTGAAACAAAGACAGATCTCTGAAACTCACAAACATACGCAACCTGTACGGCATCTGGTCTCTGTTCTGACTGCTAGCATGGGCCAGACAGTTTATACAGATTTTCACAGACTGAAATACCTTCATGGTGCCATGTATTGAATTTTACTTACACAGAGGTGGATTTGATGTTTTAAAGAAAACTGGCATAACTAAACTGGCTTTAAGTTTAACTTAAAAACATTGACATCATTAACTTCTAAATTCTTATTCTTATTGTTGTTGTTTATTTTCTTTGTCTTAAACGGGTTTAACAATTTTTTGTACTCCTCCTATATTTAATTTCCTTATTTATGACTGATATTTTGATCTTTTACCCTTCTCCTCTCATTTTATACTTATTGATTACGTTATATTTTATTGTTCAGAGAAGAATGCTTTGTTAAATTCTAAGAATATCCTGTAGAATCTGGAGCATCTTCTTTATTAGACTGTGAAAACATCTGAATATCTTAAGTCAGAGGCCTCTTCAGGTCTCCTGTGATATAGACTGCTACAGAAAACTCATTACTAGCCAGCCCAAAACCCTCTATAAAGGCTCTTTGATGATTGGAGTTACTATTAAAGCTATTAGTTAGTGAGTGAATAGTACTCAGTTCCTCATCCCCAGTAACTGTTTATTTGTCTGACAATTTGCTGTATCATTTTTCAAATAGACTAATTTACATAGTGTGACAATTTCTTAGTTTGTTTTGTCCCCATGTGTGTTTTAAAGTATGCAAAGCACTTATAGTTACACTCATTAGGATTAAAATGTTCCGCTAATAAAGTAGAATTGATTGATTTATTTAATTAATACAAAATTTGAGAAATCATGAAGTTTGTTTTTAGCATTTTTTAAAATCTTATATTGATCTTATTAATAGATGTCAAATTTTCCAACAGTGCTGTGCTTTTTCTAAATGAAAAAAAGTTTAGTGTGCAGAGAGTAGAAGGACTAAATTATGAAATATGTTAGGTAAACAAGACAGTAGCAATTATATGTAACACACAATATGTGTGTTAAAGACTTTTGATTCTGTTATTAATAACAGTTATGTGAACAATAGAAAAAAGTTGTTTACCTTTGCAATCTGAGGCACACTGGGCAGCTGACTGATGCCAGCTAAAGAGATTCTGTCATGAATTGTTTTGGTCCGAGATCTACAAAAACAAACAAACAAACAAAAACAAAAAAACAGAGGGCTGGTCAACAATGAGTTCAATTTTAGTAATTTTTGAACATCTGAAGTTTTAGACTGAATTCAGATGCAGTTTCTCTGATGTGTATAAATAATCTTAAGTTGAAAAGATGACTGGCACCAAATCTATAGTAAATATAACATGAACATTGTCACTCGAAGCTGTCGCGAGAAGATGAACACCTGTCAAAACCCATACAGAGACCAAGCAAAGCATAAAAATAAAGTACATATTTTTCTGTGCTGTAGAAAATGACACCAATGGTGTTAATGGCAAGAAGCTGAGATTTACAGAGACACAAATCGAATCAAATGACAACCGTCAACAACAGTGTCATTTTTTTCTCTCACTAGTTCTGTTTGGCTTATCTGATTCAGAGAAGTTTGATGGTGATTCAGACAAACAGAATTTATCTAATAAAACAAGAAACATTTTCCTTTAGCAGGATTCCTGACCATTTCTATTAATCTTTTTTTTAGATTCTGCTTACCGGTACATTTGTTTCTCCAGAAAAAAACTATGATGTGGAACATCTAAAATTTGTAACACTGACTCTTGCATGATAATTTACACAAATGAGGAAATTGGCAAATGAAAATCTGACAAGTTGCTGCTTACATTTAAAAAGATAAATCGAATTAGGTTAATGGAAGGTCTGAACTTTACAAAATCAAATAATCTCAATTCTGCCCCAGTTGCAAAGAAACAAAAAATAATACAGATCAAACAGTATAGTTGAAGATTTTGCAAAAGCTGTCAAATCAGGTCTGGAGTTTATTATGGTACTAAGGATTTAAAAACATGCAACCAAGCCTAACATTAATATTTGCACTTTTGCTTTGAGTGATGGTTTGGTCTATTGCATAAAAGTCCCCATCTTTGCTCACCATAAGCAGATTCAGACACGGATAAATGAGCACTCAGAAAGTTACAGTTCTTTCTCCATAAACATGTCAAATGAATGCAAAGTTAATCTTTCTCCTTAGAGTACCTGAGCATGATGCGCAGAAACTCCTGGCCCTGAGCCTCCTCGTGTTTCAGAGACATGATGAGGTTGCCTATGCTGCTGCCCGTGCAGTAGTAGTTCATGTGCTCCTGCAAGTATCAAAGTAGGAAGAGACATTTGAGGTCAAAGACAACAGCAGACTTGCCCCTCTAAACACACAGTGTTACTGACATTTATGCAAACACACACCCTCACCTTGCCAAGGAAATGTTTGCGGTAGGCTCGAGCTGTGCTGTTACACTCCAGGCGGTAGCTATGGGCCCCGCCAGGGCTCATGCTCTCATCTCCATCCTCTTCCTCACAGAAACTGGACTCAGAGGAGGAAGGGGTTCCTGCTGGTGCCTCTGCATCTTCGATCCAGTAACCCCCAAACTGGGGCAGGATCACCTGGGGGTATGGACCGCCTTTCTCCAGGACCTATAGCATTAATGTGGGGCAACAAAAAGAAAGGGAGGAAATCAGAATGAAATGAAAGAAATACTTTAGTAACATGAAGCGAAAGCTAATCTGTGGTAAAACTATTCAGATTCCTTTAAGTTTCCAAATTCTGACACATAAATAAAACAAAATTTAAAGCTTTTTAATTGGAGTTTGTGAATGAGCCAACAAAACGAAGCATGTTGTTTTTGTTTTTTGCTACAAAACCAAAAGCACCGTCTTTACTCTAACATTTCTAAATTAACTAAACGTGCCCTAACTAGTAAATAGATTCCACCTGGGTCTAATTTGATTTCAACTTAAATGCGGATGTTCTTAGCAAGAGCACATGAGTGCTTCTCAAGTCACTGCAAAGATTAGAAAAACATAAAACAGGTTTTGAATTCTGCATCTATGCTGCAAACCACCTCTGGCTGAGAGCTGCATATCAGAAAGGTGTAAATGTGTGTTTGGAAAATGACTCACATCTTCTATCCGTGGGTAGGGGATGTAGTCATCCTGTAACAGAGAAGACATGAAGACTTTTATTTCTTAATAAAGAAGTGATTTATCTCATGACCCTCACAGGTCACAACGGTAAGGTTGCAAGCGCAGCCGACAGGCACAAAGGATAATAATGCCAAAATGGACTTTCAGGAGATGATGCAACAAGCTGAAATAAACAATCATTAGCAAAAAAATCAGTGAGGGTGTGTCACCCCCTTAATGATGCCAGAGCTATTTTGATTGAACAACACCTGAGGTCAAGAGCTATTTAGTGCCTGTAGCAATCTGGCTCCAGCGTACGACCTCTAAACACGATCAAACTCCGGTAGCCCCTCTGAGAATGCAGGGCTACGGACCGACGGTCATTTATATTCTGCAGCAGCAGGAGCCAGGATACTGGCAGGCCACAGAGGATCAATTGACAGTTGGAGTCCATTCAGCTCGTAATCAATCGGATCAGAGGGGTATTGATTCTACATTTTAAAAAGCTCTGAGAAAAATCTGAAGAAATGCACACAGGGGAGTTCAGACAGATGAGAGAGGAACAATCACAGAGGAGCAGCAGGCACCATGAGGCAGAGATGGAAAGCAGAAAATGGACGAATGGAGGTCATATCATAACATAAACTAATGAGATCCACAGAGAAGACATGACCAAGCGTCCGGTCGGCCACACCTTCCATCTTTTGGTGTCTTCAGCTTTGGGGACCTTATTAGAGTCCGGTCGCAGCATGAGGGTGGAAAAACACAAAGGTCAGGAAGAAAGTTCTGTGCATTTAAAAGGTGCCTGAAGCTCAATGTTCTTGTTTGCAGACCTCACTTTCTCTGTTGCCAGATGACAGCTGACTCATATTTGCTGATACGGACACTCACACAGGCACATCCATGCACACACACACACACACAGGTAATATATACACTTAGTCATCCTGTCTCTAAATCAGACCGAGTGAAAGCTGTTTTTCAAATGTCATTTGGGCTACTGTAGCACTGAGATGCAGGCTAAAGCTGTTCTCTGTAGCAAACATAGTGATAATATACGCATAAACAAACCGTCTAATTCTAAAATAAATATATGGACCTCGTCTTCAGTGGCAGTCCCAAACATTGGAGCTTCCCAATGGGTTTTACCCCCCGATGGTCACTTAAAGGTAACCTGGAGTAACCTGGTAACCTCGTTACATTAACGCCTACGTGTTAATGCTTTTAAGTTTGTCTGTTTGAGCGTGCATTGTTCAGTCAGAGACATTGAAGAACTCAAGAGGATTAGAAGGACTTGAAAGTGAAAAATGAAGAATACAAAGGTGTAAAGAATTTTTTTTTATATCAGCTACATTTGTGAACTGTTTGTAAAGCATTCTATGTTTTACATCAGGATTCCTCAAATTGAAGGATGCTAAAATTTCTAAAAAAAAAGTGACAGTCCACATATTAACTACATTGTGTTATAAAAACTGAAATGTCATAGAATACTGAGTTGTTATTAACAATATGTTAACATATTTCATACTCTTGTTTACAAGAAAAACCTTGTAATTTGCACTTGTTACTTTTCTTCCACCCATACATCAGATAGGGTAAAAATAGATCCTACAAAATATTGTTTTAGGGTACAATATTATATTTATGCACAGCATAGAAAACATACAATTTATGATAAAAGGTTATTGTTTATTACCTTAAAAACATTTTCTAGCTACTATCTCTTATTGACTGATCACCTCACAATAAACTAATATCTATGCCCATATGGTGAAAATCTAATCATTAACAAAGAAGAGGAAACCGTTGCTTCTTGTCTCCCTGATGGTGATTGTTGTCTTTTGAAAGCCTCTGTCCCTCTTTCTTCTCTACTCTATTCCCTTTTCATACCCCCATCTGTCCTCCAACTACTCAAAGCCCATGCCCCCGGGGCCCATGGAGGACACAAAGTGGTCGCAAAGAGAATGAGAGGCAAATTTTGCTCAGAAGGAATAGAAAAATCAATATATCCCTACTAGGGGACGAGAAAATAGTCTGTCTAGATCTTTTCAGAGATCTAGACAGCTTGCTCAAAGTATCCACACCATCCAAAGTGAGAAACACATTTAATCCCACAGGCTGACAGAGAGTGAAAGACAAAATCTCAGTGTATCTGCTAGATTTTGCAGACAAAAAGAAAGATGCCCTTTAGGAGGTCAGCACTGAAACAGTGCAATTATTGCTCTATAGTGTTTATCAAAGCCTCCCTCTAGTCGCCAAGAGAAGAAAGGAAAGGAGGAGGGAAGATATGCAAACATTGCAGAAGGAAAAGGAACTTTCATAGGATAAAAATGGAGCATTTCCTACCTGCATCTTTTCCAACATATCGAAGAAATCTGCAGACTGAAACAGAAATAAAAACATTAGAAAACCTGTAAAACAGCTGTAAATTATGGCAAACCTTGATTTGCATAACTCCCAACACAAAGTCAAGTTTGTACATTAGCCAAGACATTGCTTTTCTGCTGTACCTAATTATCACCTTATGCAGGTGATTCAACACAGAATGCAAAACCCACCAGCCTGAATTTAAAGGTCTTCCTCTGTGCAGCCGCAAACAGAACTCTTACAGTGTCAAGAGGGCAGGGAAGGGCAGCAGACTCACACCCCTGAATACATTCTGATAAGGAACCACTTCCTCTGAAGGCAACACGCCCACGGACACGCTCCTACACAAACACAAGCGTGCCTGGGTGCTGCTGCATGTCTCCGTCCCCGGGCGGAGGGAGGGGAGAGGAGGGGCTTCCACCTTTCCTCGCACAGAGAAGCTGTGAAGGTGATAATGGTCTACACGTGCTCACATTCTGCTGCCCTCATAATGTGCGGAAGGGGGTTTAAAAGAGTGTGTGCATATCTTCACGCTCACACATCATGATGCCACAACATAGGAATTTCACACAAAAAAAAATATTGCTAAGCGAATGTATAATAATAGGGTGGTGCTTCCTAAAGTTAAAACACTTAATGAAACATAGCAAATGAACAAGTGAAGCCTGGGCATGAACATTTTATGTTTTTATTTCAGTCATTAAAGATCGATTCATAAGTGGTACTCTTATACAACCTAACTGTCACCACCTGCAGTACCAAAACACACAAACACAAAGAGAGCTCTTATCAAAGGGTTAATATTAACCACTGAGGAGCGCCCTGTAGTGCCCAGGCTACACTTGAAAACAACCAGAGAGACAAAAAAATATATTTTTATATTTTAAAAAACTTTTCCAGTGGTGTTTACTCCTCTTTCTACAGACAAAGAATAGATGGTACCTTGCAAAATGTTTTAAATTACTTGTCACATTAAAACCTACAATCGTATTTGTAGCATTCATTTTGTACTTAGCCCCAGTGAGTCAATACTTGGTAGAACCACCCTTTAGCTGCTATTACAGCAGCAATGTTTTTGAGGCATATCCCTAACAGCTTTGCATAGACAGAGGCTGAAATTCTTGCTCATGTTTTTTTTTTAAATCTATTTAATTAAACCTTTATATCAACAGGTGAAATGTCAATAGACATTTAGCACATCTTTTGAGAGGTAGTCCTTGCAAAGGCAACAACGCAATATGTTCACAGTCAAAACAAGAACTGAAACCAATTACTAAATGTTAAAAATTTGGAAATGAAGCTCAGTGAGATTGGATGGAAAGTCTCTGTGAACAGCAATTATAATTTAATTAGATTTAGACCATTTTAGCATATGAATGAGCAAAGTCATTCTATTGTAGCTTTGGCTGATTAGGTTGATGTAAGATGGAACCGCTGCGCAAATAAAACATGTTTCCACCCTCTATCTGGTTTTCTATCTTGACTGCATTATGTTTGCATCCTGAGCAACTTAATGGTCTGAATAATAGCATAAACACACCCTCACATCATGATACTGCCACCACCATGTTTTAGCGTGGACACCTGTTGATGGTGTTTGTTTTCCAGCACACAGAAAGTTTCACTCTGGACTCCTGTGAACATAGCAGCTTCTTTTAGATAAACCTGTGACCCCCAATCCACCAATTTGGTCACTCTTCCATAAATGCAAGCTTCGGATTGCAAATTTACTAACTGACCAATTTCGAAAGGGCTTTTATTTTATAAGGGATATCAGAGTAAAATGGTTAGAGTGCATGTTTGTGTCAATATTTTCAAGTTTTTATTAGAAAAGAAAATTAAAAACATTATTTCCCTTCATTATTACTTTTATGGGTCACTTTGTGTGTGCTTCAAATTATAAGGAGGTACACTGATGTTTGTGGTTGTGAGACAAAATTATAAAAAAGCTCAACAGGTATATATATATA